>JAXIVD010010022.1:0-7500 GCA_036785275.1 Cancer borealis
GACCCTTGCCCGTTAGTGGTGGAGGCAATATTCTTTAAGTGACGTCTGTGGAGGTTCATGCCGACTTCTGAAGTACGCGATGCACTCGCAGTCGAAGACATGGTTGAATAGCAGCAAGCGAGTTTCTTTGACCACTCGATGATACCTTGAAAAATAACCAAGTTCGATTCGAACTCAGGACATCGAGCTCACCACTTTCGTGCTTTGGCCAATCGGCCACCGCCTTACCCATGTTCAGTAGGACATTCACTCTAACATATATTGTATGTGTTCACCAACGTTTCAGAGATCAGGCGAAATAACTAAACCTTCTAAGTGGAAGCAAGTACTAAACACACTTGTTTTACTGGCAAATTGTTTTTCACCAAGAAAATATATAGGATCCTACGTAGAAGATATTGGAGAGTGAAATAGAAAGAAAAGAACGCAGGAAATTGTGAATAAGTTTTGAAGAAAAGATTATATTGTGACAAAAATCATGAATCAAACAAGAAGATGCTGTCTGTGAGCTTAGAGGAACCCAAATCAATAAAATACGAAATAAACCCTATTGTTTTAAACTAAGAAACTGATGAAAATGTACCTGTTATTAATAAAGTAAATGTAGAGACGGATCACAACGTTCCATTTCAGAATGGAAAGCAACAAGTTAGTTTGAGAAAAACTGCCCAGACAAGGAAAGAGAAAACAAAACTGAATTCCAACTGAATCAAAAAATAGTTGTCCAGGAAGGGAGATAGAAAACAAAACTGACTTTCAACTTGACGAGAAAGGAAAACTTATTTCAAGCTCTAAGTGTTGACAAAAAGGACATTCACCTATACATTCTCACAGGAACTCATCATGAAGTAGATTATTGCAAAATTGACACATTGTTTGCTCACATCAAAGGAGACACCGCTTGTTCACTATTGCAAGGGCTTCTATGAAT
This sequence comes from Cancer borealis, assembly GCA_036785275.1. Classification (NCBI taxonomy): domain Eukaryota; kingdom Metazoa; phylum Arthropoda; class Malacostraca; order Decapoda; family Cancridae; genus Cancer; species Cancer borealis. The sequence continues at coordinate 932 of JAXIVD010010022.1, forward strand.
AAGTCAGAATCTACCACAAGCTTCCACTGACGATGAAGACACGTTGTACAACATCGATATCAAACTGCAGTTATTCCTAATTTTCGAAATTACTGAAAACTGATTTTGCAATGCAAAATTCATGCAGTAAATTATCTTATACGGGAGTATATAAACATGTCACTTGGCATATATGTGTATGTATATATATATATATATATATATATATATATATATATATATATATATATATATATATATATATATGCGTGTGTATGTATGTATGTATGTATGTATATATATATATATATATATATATATATATATATATATATATATATATATATATATATATATAGTATGTATGTATGTATGTAATGTATGTATGTATATATATATATATATATATATATATATATATATATATATATATATATATATGTATATATATGTATATATATGTATATATATATATATATATATATATATATATATATATATATATATATATATATATATATACATATATATATATATATATATATATATATATATATATATATATATATATATATATATATATGTATATATATATATATATATATATATATATATATATATATATATATATATATATATATATATATACATGTATATATATATATATATATATATATATATATATATATATATATATATATATATATATATATATATATATGTATATATATATATATATATATATATATATATATATATATATATATGTATATATGTATATATATATATATATATATATATATATATATATATATATATATATATAAATGTATATATGTATATATATATATATATATATATATATATATATATATATATATATATATATATATATATATATATATATATTATGTAATATATATATATATATATATATATATATATATATATATATATATATATATATATATATATATTATGTAATATATATATATATATATATATATATATATATATATATATATATGTATATATATATGTATATATATATATATATATATATATATATATATATATATATATATATATATATATATATATATATATATATATATATGTATATATATATATATATATATATATATATATATATATATATATATATATATATATGTATATATGTATATATATATATATATATATATATATATATATATATATATGTATATATGTATATATGTATATATATATATATATATATATATATATATATATATATATATATATATATATGTATGTGTATATGTATGTGTATATGTATGTATATATGTATGTATATATGTATGTATATATATATATATATATATATATATATATATATATATATATATATATATATATATACATACACACACACACACACACACACACACACACACACACACACACACACACACACACACACACACACACACACATCCCATTGTGACTAGTTTATGACACGACTGATAATCTTGCTCTAGCTTCGATCTTTCTGGGCATCATCCACATAGGTATTTACTAAATTTGATGACTTGGATCTGTTTTCATCCACATAATCGGGCTGGTGTCCACTGAATACACAGGTATTGAACGTCGATGTATTCAGGAAACAGTCGTTGGCTTTGAAACCTTGTCAATCGCGTGACGCAGGAACTGCGCCATAAGGATTCGAATTTTTTTTTTTTTTTTGTCTGCTGCGTTGTATCGACGCTCGTAAAGTACATGTTTATTATGTACGCCACTTCTGATTGGTAGTAGTACGAATATATTATTACGCACGTATTACTAAGTTGCGGGTTTTACTCACGATGAGTTGCATTACACAGCCTGTCAGGCGGGATAAAAAGAGCCAGGCTTGGTAAGGAAAGTTGTAATACTTTAAACTCTGCAACAAATGTTAAGAGGACACAGTGTTTCATCACGTCCTATGGTGTAAGTGTTCCCTTTACAGGTGTATAAAATGTTATAAATTATGTACACGTGTATCCCTTTTTTTATTCCATTTGTCTAATGATTAATAGATTGATACTTTGTTCCCATTATATGACTCGGATATTGATTGTTTATATTTATATTTTTATATATCTAATGATGTATATATACATATATATGTATATATATATATATATATATATATATATATATATATATATATATATATATATATATATATATATATATATATATACATATATATATGTCTGTTCATCTATCTACCTATCTACTTATCTATCTACTTTTTAACTATTTTTTTATTGTTTCTATCCATATATGAATCCATCTTGTAACAGCCTTGATTCACCGATCAATTCATCTAGCCATCAGTTTTTTTCTGCAAGTCTGTATATCGATCTATCTGTACTCTAACTGTACTGTGCACATTTCTGCCTGCAGTGCTGAGGTGATGCTGTGCAGGTGTTGACAGGCTGTGCATGGCAGTGCCAGTCATGGTTGCGGTGTCGCTGTTTCCCACTTAACGCCTCACAGTATAAGTTATGCTTTGTATGCAGCACGCGAGTTACATTGAACAACTCAGATATGTGCGCACAAGTTGGCGCTCGTGAAGCCGCTTCTTAAAGACAGCACCGATTCGCTCCACCACTCGGGTATTGGCTCTGTAATGTGTATCTATATGATTATCACCAAAGTTGTGTCTGTATGTATGTCACACGCATGTCCATGTCAGGCTGTATAGCGCGTAGCGATGAGACCATCGATGGTGCACCATTTTACGTAATAAACATAATTAATAAATAAATAGATAAATGAAGGCAAACATGATCAATACCACATTAGCAGCACGAAACCGTACGTAGAGAAGAAAAAATCGTATTGGCAGGACATTAACAGGAAAATATACGGAAGCAGCTAAATATTTCGTGTATTAGGCAGCCGCGTCCTCTGCTAAATAATTCATGCCATCGAATTCCTTTACGTCTATGAGGAGAAAAATTGCATTTTTACCCTTATGACCAGCGGCGAAAGAGACGATATTTCCTGTTAGTCCAGCAAGGGAAGGATGAAGAAGAGTAGGAGGAGGAGGAAGGAGGAGGAGGAGGAGGAGGAGGAGGAGGAGGAGGAGGAGGAGGAGGAGGAGGAGGAGGAGGAGGAGGAGGCGGAGGCGGAGGAGGAGGAGGAGGAGGAGGAGGAGGAGGAGGAGGAGAAGGAGGAGAAGGAGAAGGAGAAGGAAAGGGAACAGGAGGAAGTAGAGGAAAAGGACGACGAAGAGGAAATAAGAAAACGAGGAGGGAGAGAGAGAGGAAGTGATAAAGGAAGGGGAAAGAATGAAATTAGTCAAGGCAGGAGGGGAGAAAAGGGGTAAGTGAAGGCAGGAGAGGAAGCTAAGAGGCGTACGGTACAGTACATACATTTACTTTATTACTGCTAAAAGGAATTCAAGACATGTTTACGCCATTAAGTATTTGTCCTATTGGCCCTGCGTACTGCGAGAGAGAGAGAGAGAGAGAGAGAGAGAGAGAGAGAGAGAGAGAGAGAGAGAGAGAGAGAGAGAGAGAGAGAGAGAGAGAGAGAGAGTTTGAATGTGACAAGTACAAAGTGCACAATCAAGGGGGCGTGTCTTGAACCATATAGTGGGGGAACGTCCGTATTGAAGACAGAACGACCCTCACACCCGAGACAGACAAAACGTCCCAATCGAAACTAAACGTCACAGACACTCACTTGAACCCTTGTGATATGTGCGTGAGAGAAAGAGAGAGAGAGAGAGAGAGAGAGAGAGAGAGAGAGAGAGAGAGAGAGAGAGAGAGAGAGAGAGAGAGAGAGAAGAGAGAGAGAGAGAGTAGGGGGGTAACCAAATACTCCATTACCCTTCACAAGCACACAAGTCTTCAGCGGTACCTAGTAATTAGACCACACCTGGGCAAGCATTTACCTCTAATAGCGGCGATCAGGGGCAGGACAGTGATACGCGAGAGCCAGTCAACAAGGGCCAGATTACCATGGGGATTAAGTGACTGCATCGCCCTTACGTCTGCTGGGCTGGAAGAGTGCCTTGTTCCCTTCCCGATCCTGCGCCTCCCCTGGCCCTGTCTCCTCTCCCTGTCAACAGCAGTGTGGTGGTGGCTCGCGTGTCGCCTGGTGGTGATGGCCTGCTGATTATTGCTCGCGAACACATGAGTCTCGCGCGGATGGCTATAAAGTTAATGCGAAAAAAAGGGGCGGGCGGCATGATTTTGGGAAAGAGGGTTGTGTATGTGCGTGTGTGTGTGTGTGTGTGTGTGGGTGTGGGTGTGGGTGTGTGTGTGGGTGTGGGTGTGTGGGTCTGGGTCTGTGTGGCTTTCGTGTGTTTCCAATTAAAAGTAGTGACGAAATAGCAAGTTTTTTGTCGGAATGTGTGAAAAAGATTTGGACCAACGCATTGAGCTGGTGTCTCTTCCTTCTCTCACCCTTTATTCTGTTCTAATGTTTCTTCTCTTTCCTCCCTCCCTCTCTCTCTTCTTTTCTTCACCCATTCATCTGCTCCTTCTCTCCCCTTCTGGCACCCTGCAGGACCGTCAACTATGGAAAGAATGTTAATGACGTTACAATTACCTTCCGCAGACCGACCGTTCCGAGATTAACAAAAGAGTCGCTTTCCCTCCGTGTGTTGGGATGTGAATGTGAATTTATCTCCTCGGAAGAAATCCATGCCGTGGCGACGACAAAGTATGCGAAGAAGAATGTGTTTTTTGACGAGGATAAGAGAGATTGGTGACTGATTTATTTGGTATGGAAAGAATAACGAAAGATTCTAATTTTTTATGCAATTTATTTACTACTAGCGAAAGACGGATCCACTCGCACATAATTAATTTTCTGTTTCGTTTAATTAAAAATAGTATGACGAAAAGACAGAAAGACAGATAGATAGTTAATAGATTGATTGATTGATAGATAGATAGAGTTAGAAAAGTATATAGAATTACATAGAAATTCAGACCAGACACACCCTAGGCTCCAAACTAGATAGACTGACCTTAACCCAGAGTAAACGTTATCAAAGGTAAACACAATTAAAAGTGACCAACCTACGTGTCCCTCAAACCTACACAGTATATTAAGTTTACCAGCTGCCTCCAACCATTAAAGCTGTAACCAGTGAGAGAGAGAGAGAGAGAGAGAGAGAGAGAGAGAGAGAGAGAGAGAGAGAGAGAGAGAGAGAGAGAGAGAGAGAGAGAAAGAGAGAGTAGAGAAAAGAACATAACGGATAAACAAGTCTAAGTCTGGTAGATAAAATTAATACCCTCTTGCTCCTCCTCACTTCCAACATCCTTCCTACCTCTTTACCTCCTTACCTTCCCTGCCCCTCCGACCTACCTCCTCATCTTAATCATCTTCATCTTCACTCATTGCTTCCCTTATTCTCTCTCCCTCCCACCTCCTCCTCCTCCTCCTCCTCCTCCTCCTCCTCCTCCTCCTCCTCCTCCTCCTCCTCCTCCTCCTCCTCCTCCTCCTCCTCCTCTCCATCCGCACAACTTATCCCACTGTTCATCCCTCTTCCAAGTCTCCTCGCTCCTAACATTATTTCCTAACTCTTAACTCCATTTTTTACTCTTCTTTTTTCTCACTCCAACACCAAGTCTCATTTCCAGTACCTTTTGTTGTCTCCAGCAATTCCTCACTCCAACTTCGCTTCTCGTCCACTAAACTGAAGCTCGCGTCAATTAAATGTACTTCTCTTCATTCCACTCCCAGATCCTCGCCCCAACACCCCTTTTCACCCCAGCTGTCCCTCACCACAGCGTCATTCTCAATTCATTCTCAACTCCCCGTCCGACTCCATTCCCCAACCGCTTCCTCAGCTTCCATCACAGTTCTCTCCCAGCCCAACACCACGACCATTTCCTCAGTCTCCAACCCTCAAATTCTATCCCTCTACCGCTTGAAAGTCTGCGTCCGTGAATCTGCGTGTGTTAGGGAGGCCGGCGTAGCGTATACTACAGCGGCGAATTCTGTGGAAGCAGTATGTCGTGTGAGCTTGTGCGTGGCGTCCTTAGAATCGGAGGCATTTATTAAGAATTCGTCCTATTGTGTTTGTATTCCCCCAGATTTACCGAAAACATGAGAACTGAAAAGGAATGAGCGAGCAAGACAGGCAGGCAGGCAGGCAGGCAGGCAGGTGGAGGTATGAAGGAAGGAAGGAAAGAAAGACAGAAGATAAGAAAGTAGGAAGGGAAGGTAAAGTTGGGAAAAGAATAGCAAGTAAGAGATTACGAAAAGTGGGAGAGGGGTAGATGGTAGGGAAAAGTAGAAATTAACAGAGTGAATAAAAAAATTAAAAACTGGGGAAAGGGATAAAGGGCGGTAGAGAAGGAAAGGGTACGTGAAAATGAGCGTGAAGGTTAAGAGGGAAGGGAATAATAGAAGGTTGTTCGATGGAGGGGAAACGAAGGGAGAAAGGGAAAGGGAAAATAGCCAGGGGACGTGTGGCGAATGGGGCTGATAGAACATAGGTTGAGGGAAGGAAGGAGGGAAGGAAGGTAAGGGAGAGGGGGAGACGCAAGGGTTGTAGTACTGACTTATTGATCGTGAGCCTTATAAACAAGTTA
>JAXIVD010010022.1:12500-14221 GCA_036785275.1 Cancer borealis
CATATTGCTGGAGTTCTTGGTTCTCAGCTTGTGTTTCATATTTCACGCATTCTCAATCAGGTTTTTGATCTAGAAAAATTTTTGCCAATGTAATCGCCTCAGTGTCGTTCTGGTTAAGGATCTTCTGCTCACTGTTTGTGATTTGTGACACAACTGACATAGAACTACCATCAAACTCTCCTCAAACCATTCTTCAGCTCCACATATCTTCAATCCACGCAAGCAGTCCTCACTTCCACTATTTTACCTCCACACACATACATTCTCTTCACACCCTCCAAACACAAACTCCTACACCACTATATCCTTTTTACCCTTGACACCTCCATTCCACCCTCTTTTTTACCTCCATTCCACTACATTTTCACCTTCATTCTCCTCTCCAGACTTGAGCACTATTTCCATTATTCCTCGCTAACAAGCCCGTATCATATTAGTGATCAAAAAGAATACTAAGCAGAGAAGAAAATTCCAAATATATGCAAGAAGCAGTGAAGGTAAAAGATTTGCATTATTTCATTAACAGCATATATGTTTGTTTTTTTATCTATCTCACACTTTAAGGTATTGTTAGAAGTATCATGTAACGTTGATTACACATTATTTTCTTTTTAAACTTTACATAGCATTCAAAATCTTACCACTATCCACCCTTTTCCCGACACCAACACTCCACCCTTGGAACAGACGCCAACCACTACTTAAGATGATAAACATAATATCCATAACATACCATTTTCTTCTTGACGTGCTTATTTCTCCCCTTCAATAAGAGCCGCTGCTTCAGAAGAGGGAGAGGCGTGATCAAGAATGCACCGCCGACAAAGTACCTCGGGACAACCATCATCTCGTTTCTCTGGACAGGACAGGCGGCGTTGTGGGCGGGTGGGGGAGGGGCGGGGTCTGGCAGCAAGGGGGACCGAGGAGCATATTAAATCAGTCGACGGTTGCCTCCCTTTGACTGGCGGCTGCTTCGGGCGTTGGTTGGGGGAGAGGGAGGGTGAGGAAGCGCGAACTGCCTTAATATTCGGTGTGCAGTTAATAAATTTGTTAAGCTGCTGCGAGGGTATTCGTCAGGCGAGGCAGAAGGTTGGTTGGGTGTTGCTTTTTCATCTTATATTTTCTGTCTCTGTTTTGGTGTTATTTTTGGAGTTTGTTGCTTCCTGTTTTGTATTTCTTTTTGTGTATGCTGTGTTTTGTTTGTGTTGTTTTGGAGTGTGTTTACTTTTTGTTTTTTGTATTTTATTTATTTATGTCTGTGCTGCGTTCCTATAGTATTGTTATTTTTGTTTTATTTTATTTTCTCCTTTTCTTTTGTGTATTTTCATTGTTTAGTTTTTTTTTTGTGCGTGATTTTATGACTTTACTCGCCTCTTTTTTTTTTGTCATTCTTTAAATAATTTCTTATTCCTTCCTCGTTTTTTTTCTTCTTTTTTTTTCAATTTAGCCAATATATCTTTTTACGTACCGGTTGTTTGGTTTTTTTATACATATATTTTACTTTCTTTTTAATCCTATCTTTCCAACCATTTTTTATTTATTCGTAACTTTTCTTTCATATTCTGCATCATTCCTTTTTTGCCAATATTCTGTTGCATCTTCCCTAATTTTTCCTCCCCGTCTTTTCCCTTAACACTTTCTTTTCTCATCCTTTTATTATATGTTCCACCCTCAATAACTCTCGGGTCTCCTATCTTCCAATCTCTTTTTTTAATTCTTTT
>JAXIVD010010023.1:2500-10000 GCA_036785275.1 Cancer borealis
TCATATTCTCATCGGCATACATTAAATACATATACACATCAAGCATCTAGCAGAGATACTTCTTCATCAACGTGATATTATAAGATGTCACTCATGTGCTGTAACACCAACACAGACTCTTCCTTCCAACTCCTCTAGCCTCGCCTGCGTCTTGTTTCACTATGACGAAAATTAAAGAAAAAACATAGCGACCACGGTGCATACTACCATTTGTAAAGTATTAGACGAGAGTTGAGGAACAGTTTGTGCATTATTTCTGATTTACAGTAGAACAATTTAAGCAATTGCTTCACTAGGTGGAAGAAATGGTATATAAATGGTTATAGTGGAAGTCAGCAAAATAGAGGAGATAGTATACTCGATGCAGTCACAAGACCATGCGTTGTCATACATCCATGAAAAGTAGCTCACAACGTGATTCCTTGCGGACACCGATACGGAACGGATATGTAGATGCTTTTTTACATTTTCTCATGTTAGATTTTTTTACTGACGCGAATAGGGGCGCGGAAACGAATCACGGAGTACGAACAAATGGATGTCCCACCCAAGGCTTTGGCCTTTCACACACTACACACTCTTGCTCAGGAGGACTATAACTGTTCGAAAATCAGTGAAAACTTTGCACCTTGAACGAGGCGCGAACCTCAGCCTGCCGAGTGTGTGTGTGTGTGTGTGTGTGTGTGTGTGTGTGTGTGTGTGTGTATCTGTGTGTGTGTGTGTGAGTGTGTGTGTGTGTGTGTGTGTGTGTGTATCTGTGTGTGTGTGTGTGTGTGTGTGTGTGTGTGTGTGTGTGTGTGTGTGTGTGTGTGTGTGTGTGTGTGTGTGTGTGTATTTAATTTATTTAGTTGCAGTTTACAGAACCTGAGTTATACTCATGTGGTCTTGTCTCCGTATGTCTTTTTTTTTTCTTTCAGTGGTTGTAGTCCTTGCCACGATCACCTCTTCTTCCAGGCCATTCCAAGTATCTATATTTCTTTGGGAAAGCTGTACTGTTTTGTATCATTTAAACAAATTCCTTCTTTGCTATATTTTTTTGTCTCCTCAAACACGTAGCTTTTTTTCATTATTAAACCTTTTGTATCGGTTTTGTCAAGGTTGTTCAACACTTTATATATTGCAATTGTAATCTTTCCTTGTATGTTTGGTCTTTCAAATCTGGCATCATCTCAGTTGCTATTTTCTGTATTCTATCCAATTTCAACATGCTTTTTCTTGTGCGAGGACCATATTATTTCTGCATATTCCAGTTTTGGTCTTATAGTTGTAGTTATAATTTTTCTCAGCATATCTTTACCTGGGAGGTAAAAAGCCATCAGTAAGTTTCTTAGCAGCATGACTGTGTTACCAAATATTTTATCTATATGTTTTTCTGGTGATAAGTTGTCCAGTAATACCACTCCCAAATCTTTCTTCTTTTTCTATTGATATAATTTTTTGTCCTAACTTTAATGCCCATATGTTTCATTCCACTCTCCCCCATTTACAATGCATGGCTTTTTTTGTATTAAATTTAATTTACCATATCTTGCTCCATTCATATATATTGTTTTTATAATTCCGTAAACCTTCGCAATCCTTGTGGACACTTTTTAAGAAAGAAAATTAATGAATTGTTATAATGGTAGGAATAGGAGTACTGGAATCTTTGAGAGGATGAATTATACAACAGGGATGCACGAGAATCCAATAGGTAATCAAGAGGAGATTTTGTGGTAAATGTAGTTGAAGGATTGGGAGGGAAAGATGGTGGAAAGAGGGGGAAAAGGGTGCGGGAGAAGGGAGAGGGAAAGGGGGGGTGAGGGAAGGTCACAGGGTGGGGGATGAACTTCTACTGGAACAGAGAGGGTGTTATCGGAGGTTGAATATGCTGAAATAAGAGTATAGGAAAGGCAATGAGACATCAATTATTGGTTTTGCTATAAAGGCTTCAATGTCGGAGATGGTCTCACTCGGGGAAGGGGAGAAGACAGTGGAAGTAAAGTTTTCTTGGAAGGAGGTTGTGGAGAAGAAGTTTTTGTGATTAAGGATGAATGAAGTGTGATCAGTTGACAGTTTTGGAGAAGAGGCACAGGAGCGTCGCTTGTTTTGTGTACGAATACAGAGTTGAAGATGCAGGAGTAGAGGTTGGGGTGTCAGGGTTTAGTAAAGAAAAATTATTAGACACTGGCACTGGAGGAACATTGGAGGAGGGTGGGTGTTGAGAGAAGTGGAAGGGGAAGAAGCAAGAAATGGTAATAGCAGTGAAAGAGGTAATTCTGTTAGATGAAGGAACAAGATGTATGATTGGAGGTAAGAGAATGGGTTGTAGTAGTTGGAGAGGTAGTAAAGGCTGAGGACTTGAACTCAACACTTCTTGGTTGTGAGCCCATTGCACTGAAGCTGTAATAAGATATTTGGTATCATAAAAAAACTAGCTTATTAAAAACACGATATATTATACATAAAACCAATAATGAATAATAACTTGCATCTAACTCTATATGAAAATCTAGAAAGCAATAAACATCATGATATATATCTCCTTAAAGAATTCCGTGAACGACGAGTATATATGTGGAGACGAGGGGTATCTGCTTATAGAGCCAATGCTTCCTGACAGGTGAATGACTTAATACCTGGACATGGAGTCAGACTATTGGCATGCTACCCACAGACATAAAACCCCTCATCATTAATCATTCACAGAAAGAGGTTGTAGTCCTGTAAGATGCCACTCAGTTCTTGGATTAGGCCTCAAGGTCTCTCAACTTTTTCTTCCATAATAGGGTCCCTGCACCTGCTCTCCTTCTGCTATCTGGATGCTTCTGCTCAGGACAATTCCATCATACTGATAGCAAAAGAACAACTTGACCTTGGACTCCACTTGCTTCAGATATTAGCATCAGAAGGCATGAGTACATTTTTTTTCATAGCCTGTCCATAGGACAATGCTTCCCCTGGAAATTTTTGGGGCTAGTAATTGGCAATTGCTAACATCTTGCTACAGGTTCCTGAGACCGTTATTTCAAGAGGAAATACGATAACTGTGTACATAGTTACATAATCATAGAAGGCACAAATTTTTCCAAATACATGGGTCATTACATCATGTGATACAATCAATTAAATCATACCTAGAAATGCCATAATCAGTTGGAAGAGTATTGTAATAGAGGGACCCTGCTTGATTGCACTTCAGTGGCCAGGCGGGAAGAATATTGTCCTTGTATTTCCTGTGTGTCATAAAGGGCAACTAAGACGAACAGACGTGAGACGGTTGGGGAGACCCTCTGCATTGTTTGTAGCTATTGAGACAAGACACAGAGGGAGAAGGAAGACAACATTCTCACATATCCCTATGTAGATATGCTTTGTCTTGGCTATGCCTTTCATGGGATATCAGCTAAGCATATAGATAGATACAAGTATTTCTTTGAATGGCTGGGATATATTTCAACATAGGCAATACATAAGAGATCTAATATACCACACAAGCAATATTCATACTCATCTGGGGAAAGATAGTGGCTTAAATGATCTACCTATCTATTTAAATACCTGACTTAAAGAAAGTAGCTGAGACAAAGCATTTCTAAGGTCCAGGCTTAATTTAATCTCCCCTCTCCCTTTATGTTTTTCCTCATATTAGAAACACACATAGGAAGTACTCCCCAGCCACCTCACTCAATCCCAATTACTTGACTTTTAGTATATCATGCAGGGAATACAGTATTCTTCCACCATGGCTGTTGATGTACGACCAGGTATTATGAAAATACTAAACATACCAAAACACTAACCCTTACATCATGAGATCAACCTCACTTACAGCATTCAACAATACCACATCTCATGTGAAGAACTGAGGTCCAAGGAAGCTATATATATATATATATATATATATATATATATATATATATATATATATATATATATATATATATATATATATATATATATATATATATATATATATATATATATATATATATATATATATATATATATATATATATATATATATATATATATATATATATATATATATATATATATATATATATATATATATAAGGAGGGGGAGGCTTTCAATGGCACCATTATATACACAACTGATGTGTGTGTTTCACAAGTGTAGGAATAAATGTGTCACATAAATTTATAATAACTTTTGTAAAAAGTAGGATTACTGTATAGAGTATTTAGCTCTATATGTCATATGATAAGTTAATCTTACTTCTTCAAAATGTATATCAGATGGTCTACAAAGTAGTACAGCAGTCATAACTTTACAAAACATTTTACTTAAAAAAATATCCATATTTCCAGTACATAAAAAGCACAAGATTCACATTTTCACAAGAGGGATTGGCATAATAATATACAACAATGAAGTAGAAAAATAAAAGCTCTTTAGAATTAAAGACAATCACTTGCTATCAATTAATGCCATACATAACATGTTTTATAACACCAAGTCCTTAAGAAAAATTATATCTATTAAATATTATAAATGCAATTTAAATGCACTTTTTAGGACGTCTTTTCACTTGTATATCTAGCCTGTCTACTTGAAGCACAATATCTTACTCTTGAATTGTACCAACAGCCACAAGCACAAGGTAAACATTTAATTTATCCTTATATTCATTGAGAATAAAGATGGTGGCCATGCTGCATTAATTTGTTTAATGGAACAACTGACAATGCATGAAACAAAAGTGCCAACTGGAGGGAAAACAGACAGCCCATTTATATCAACTCCATGACCATTCAAACTAAATTATAATCCCCAACACAATGAAAAGTGTTACAGAGAAAATTCCTTTGCATGACAGTTTTGACCACACACCACAAACATGTCTTGACAAAAGTAGTCTGTAGGTGAGTGACTGCAGTAAAGCTTGTTGTTGTATGCTATCACCATGTTTAATAAATGTTATTCAGAACACGGTCTCTATTGGCCACCAAAAAGGCGTAAGTAAAGGTTGTATTGTTTGATCCTCGATCAAGGGCCGCTTTACAAATTTGTTAAGATATATGATGCAATGCAGCAGAGGTAATGAAACTATCAAATATATTCTTAGACTTACTTAAATCAGGATAATCATGACTCTTAAGCCAAATAATAGATAAAAAAACAGAAATCATGACATGTCAAAAATAATAGGCAAGGAGTACATAACCAAATTTCATTACACTATACACATCACACTCAACACAACACAAGCAACAACCAAAAACTAGCTCCTACTACATTACCGAATGCAATGTGCACACATCTCTATCATACTCAATGGCATTCCTACTAGAAATTAATAAGATTCTTATCTAATCCATTGAAAAACAGTATACTAGAAAACAAATAGAAAACTTACATTTTTCATATTATCAAGATTCCAGTATGTGTTCAAACATATGTAGTATATCTACTTATATATTCTCTTGGAGACTTAAAAACCTACTACTGTCTGATGTTTCATATGTCTTGTACAACAATCTTGTTTCAGGTTTGTAACATCATGATAAAATATGTTTACTATGGGATCATAAGTTGTGAAACAGTACATTGAGTGTGGTATCATTCCATGAAACTATTTAGCCACAAGCTATTTTTGTAATGGAGTTTGATACATTTTACAAATGTTGCATTTTCTTATGCCAAAAAATAATATCTCTCTCTCTCTATCACACACACACACACACACACACACACACACACACACACACACACACACACACACACACACACACACACACATACACACAGTCCAATGGAGAACTGTTAGGCACATAATAATCAATTTGTACATATTCAGCCAGGAGCAGTATCTTAAAACCAGTCCTGCCTGCCAAGATATAATTCTTCCCTAGCTATTTCATAAGCAGACAGAAGTAATTACATATATATCTATAACATATTGTAATACATAATAGCCAATAAATAATTTATACTAAACATATATATATATATATATATATATATATATATATATATATATATATATATATATATATATATATATATATATATACATATATATATATTTATATATATATATATATATACATATATATATATATATATATATATATATATATATATATATATATATATATATATATATATATATACACACACACACATATATATATATATATATATATATATATATATATATATATATATATATATATATATATATATATATATATATATTTATAAGAAGTTCCTGCCAATGCAACCATGTAGTGTCAATCACTGTTTACCCCTCGATCAAACTACACAGTCTGGCTATGTTTGTGCTTATTTTATTATTTTTCTCAGTAAAAGGTTCCCCAAGGTTGAGAAGAAGCATGTTTACCTTAACGTAATGTAGTTGGGCCAAAGACACACTGGTCCGAGCTCTCGGGCAAGAGTAGCGAGAGGGATAAAATCCCCGTTATACTAACCCATCGGCACGCTGTACCCAACACCATGCATGTTGTGCCATAGCATATGTCCACCATTTTTGCCTATCTGTGTAATCGCTGCTAGCTTGACTGCAACATAACACAAATTTCCTATTTTCCTGACATTGTGAGTGATAAAAATGGTACCAACAACACCAGGGAGGGGTTAAGGTTCAAAGAAGCACCTAACTGACATATTACAAGTAATACAGTGTGTTGAACGTATGAAGGACAGACATAAGGTAGGTGAATCTTTTGGCATTAGAAGGTCAACAGTGTACAATATTATTAGAGCAAAGAACACGATAAAGAAAATCATAGCACAAGGGGAAGTTCTATATGTGCAGATGTACCCAAGACAATGAAAAGACCTACGCTAGCAGAGCTGGATGATATTCTGTACACCTGGTCCAAGGCAAGGTGTGCTGAAAGGAAAATTATTTCTAGTAAGATGATTTTGGGAAAAGATTGAGCAATTCTGTGATGAAAAAACACAGCCAAGTTATGAAGTAAATAAGTACCCTCAATGAGGGTATAAGCCTAGACAAAAGTTTGTGCTCTTAACATGAGCTTCGCATTAAGAATACTTTGCTTCCTCCAATTTTGCGGGAAATTGGTCAACACTGCAGGCTGCAAAATTCGAATTTGCAAAATTGGAATCATTAACTTAATGGAGAAAATTTAATATGGTTGACATCATCAGTGACAGCCCAATTTTTCGTGATTTTAGTAATATTTTTGTCCTTGTTTATACACAAATACATGTAATTACACATCCTACAATAAAGAATTACATAAACATTATCATTATTCCTAAGAAAATCAATTTAAATTACTGTATCAAGTATCTTTCCATATGGATAATTACAGTGTTCGTGCAATGACAATGACTATCAAACACTTGCCCACCATAAGTTTTGACCGCTTGCTCAATTTGTCCACTGTTTTTAAACACCATTCTTACAGTAGACTCACCCACCTCAAACTCTCTGCCAATATCACAATTTCTTTTACCCTCTTTTTTTCATCTTAATTATTTTAATCTTCTGGTCCAAACTTAGCTTT
>JAXIVD010010024.1:0-14215 GCA_036785275.1 Cancer borealis
CCCTCCCTCCCACCCGCCCACCATTACCCCCGTTCCCTCCACTTATCCCTCCCTCCACCTTACACCCTATTCCTTCCCTCCTCCCCTCCCTCCACTTGGTTCCCCTCCCTCCACACCTTCAGCAATGGCGGTAAGAGAAGCTACTTCATCAGCAAAACACACCACCTCCTTACAAAACCGAGTTTCCAAGTGGTGAACACAGCCACTTAATAACCAATCGTACCCCTCAAATACCCTCCTCCCCCCCCACCCTCCTCCCCTCCTCCTCCGCCTCCTCCCCTCCTCCTCCTCCTCCTCCTCCTCCTCCTCCTTCCCCTCCTCTCCTCCTCCACCACCGCTCCCAAAAACCCCCGGCCCAAATAATAGTGCAACAACTACAAACACACACACCAAGGCTAAGGTGGTAAGCTGTTAATGTATGAGAGAGAGAGAGAGCAACGAGATGACTGAGAGAGAGGAGAGAGAGGACAGAGGAGGAGCGAGAGTCAGATGAGGAGCGGAGGTTGAGAGAGCGACTGTAGAGAGAGAGAGAGAGAGAGAGAGAGAGAGAGAGAGAGAGAGAGAGAGGAGAGGAGAGAGAGAGAGGAGAGAGAGATGAGGAGAGATGAGAGAGAGAGAGAGAGAGAGAGAGAGAGAGAGGAGAATTTTACTAGTTCTCTACGTAAGTACATTGTTTGCTGTTGTGGTTTTTTTATTTTTTTTTTTTTTGTCTTTTTTTTTACGGCATTTTTTTTTTGTCATTTTTTCCCCTAATGATGGAGGTTGTTTTTATTTTTTTTAGTTCCTTTTAATTTCGCTTTATTCGTTTCCTACTCGTAGCGTATTCAATTGTAAACTGTTATACTGTACTACTACACTACTACTACTACTACTACTACTACTACTACTACTACTACTACTACTACTACTACTACCACTACTACTACTACTGTACTTAATTTTACCTAATATTTCAGATCATTTTCCATTACTTTTCCTGGCGTAGTGATTCATGTTGTCCTTGATTTTCCTGATTATCCCACACTTCCCTCTCTGTCGCATTGTATAGTATGACTTCAAAAGGAATAAATTGTTTAATAGTTTTAGTAGTGTGCATTAAACTCGTAGAAATTACCTAAGTCTACCCTTCCTCTTTTGTTTTCTATCTTCCTTTATAACTTGAAGAAAATATAAAAATATCAAACCCTTTCACAAAATACAAATTAGAATAATAATCAAGTCTATATATCATTGTATTTAACATATTCAGATCTCCTTTTCACTCCATAACACTATTTATAATCTAGTGTTAAAACCAAATTCAGAAAACCAATCAATAACAATCAAAACAGGACGGAAATAACAATAATAAAAAGAAAAAAAGAAATTCCACACACCCATTAACCTTAAACCATTAACCTAATCCTAATTCTCTCACCAGGACGGAATTTCTATGGAGTCAGAAAGGCTTATCCACGTTACTCCACGATCTCCCAAGACCTACAAGGCAAACAAAACCTTACACAGACCCGCTAGCCCCGCATCAGTCCTTCCCTCACCCCCAGCACAGCCCCAGACCAACAAGGGGAAGGCACACAAGCCCCCAAAGAAGTTCAGCCCCAAGAAACACGGCTGGAAGAAGAATATGCGTAAAGAGAAGTCAAAGGATAAGGTGAAGGAGAAGAGGGAGAGGAGGGAAAAGAGGAACAAGGCTCTGCATCGCGCCATCGCAGCTCGTCAACTCTAAATTGTTTTCTTTTTGGGTGAATGGTGATGATGGTGGTGATGATGATGATGATGATGGTGATGGTGGTGATGTGATGTGATGTGGTAATGGTGTTGTAGTATGGTGATGATTATTTATTTCGATATAACTTGTGGATTTTTCAATATTTTGTGACTGCCAAACCATACATACATATACATACATACATATGCATACGTACTTTTTTCTTTTTTTTTGCTGTAAGGTGTTAAGATATGTAATAGTAGTATAATAAGGTCTTAGCAACACGACATAACACAAGGCAGTATTGTATTAACGTTGCCAGCAGTATTAATATAGTTGCTCATCCTTTACACACACACACACACACACACACACACACACACACACACACACACACACACACACACACACACACACACACACACACACACGTCAACTATACGTATTAGAAAATGTCTTGAATATTCACCTGCAGTTCTATAGAAAATCTGTTTTGACTCTACATAACAACTTTTCATGCTTCAAGGAAAATAAATAATAAAAACAAAGAAAACGAAAATGGGAGTTGAGATTCAGGAATAACTTAAAATAAAAAAAATCTAGTTCAGCTTTGCATCAAATACAAACATGAACTGAGGCTACGAGATATACACTTATAGATAACATAACAATATAGTTTAAAGAAAAAAGAGCATCAAGCGATTTTACATCCATACATCAACTGTATAACCAATATTTATACTCTCCTACAACCTCACATACATACATACATACATATAAATAGCATTCCAAGTATTATTATGTGATTAATGGATAATAACTGCATACCTAATTACCCTACAACTATATTATGCTCTTTTTTGTTTTTTTTAGACATGCGTAAATATATACTAATTATACACAGAAAAGAGAGAAGGTGAGAGAAAGCATTGTTTAATTTCTCTCAGAGGTAATTTCGAAAAAAGTGACAGTTATTCTATTTAAAAAGTGTTATGATTATGAGAAAAGGAGAGAGAGAAAAAAATAAAAAAATAAAAAGAGAAAGAACAGAGTGAGATAACAGCAGTAAAAAATATATCACGGAAAAAAAAAAAACATCAATTTAGGAAGCGAAAAAAATAATCTGTTACAGTTACATGAATTTGTGTTTTGGAAATTGATTGTAATTGATGAAAACTAGAAGATAAATAAAAGCAAAGGAGAGAGAGAGAGAGAGAGAGAGAGAGAGAGAGAGAGAGAGAGAGAGAGAGAGAGAGAGAGAGAGAGAGAGAGAGAGAGAGAGAGAGAGAGAGAGAGAGAGAGAGAGAGAGAGAGAGAGTAAAACAGAACAAAAATAGTCAGCAGGTGTCTCAAAAAATAAATCACCTTAATTTATACCAAAAAATCACAAGTTCAGTTTGCCAGAAGGTTTTCAAAATGGAATGCAAACAAACCATAGACAGAAGAGCATCAAGTCACGTAGACAAACACCACAACATAGAACAGTATATATATAAACAAAACAAAAAGGAGTTTAGTTCCAAGGCACAAAGGACAATTTCTGGCAGCCTTGGGATTCTCAGTTCTCTACATAGTTAGCGGGGAAACAAGGATTAACTGGTGTGTTAGCTTAGCGATTAGGATGGACGGTAATCCACTTAATGTGTGGGTGGTGTGTGTACTGTATATTATGATTACTATTACTACTATTACTACTATTCAGTCTTAGCTTCACCTATGCTTGTGTTTGAACTTTGAATCAAGACGCAACTCTCCTCCCCTCTGCTCTGCTGTTTACATAAGGCTAGGTAACCCCATAACAGCCTCCCGCCTCCCGCCTGTTCTTGATGGCATTCCCTTACCTTACCCCTTCCCTGAGGCCTCCTGTCTGACCCAAACATGAAACACAGACTTGAAACATCTCCTCAAACACGTTCAGATTCTTCACTAGCTCAAAAATTATCTTGGAAATTTAAAACACTCAATCATTACCTCTCTAAGGCCAAATGTTGATTAAATTGGTCATTCTTTGTATTAACTACTAACTACTAACCTCTTTGTATTAATAGAAGGCTCAGGGAGGGTGCAAGTGAGGGGTATTTTATTGTTTTTTTTTCAGCTGCATTAAGCATTGAGTAACAGCCTGCCTCCCCCCCTACCCCCTCCCTCCTAAGGCTCCTGTCCTGTCTAGCACTGCGTTCTGGGTTCAATTCACTTTCAGCTCTCTCACGTCAAAAGTTTTGGAGCAATAAAGTCTTTCAATACACTTACTGTCTCATTCATTCCTCAACTTTGTAAGACATGTCAGAGAGGAAACAGAAGGAACGAGGAAGAGGAAAAGAGAAGAGAGGTAAGTTGAGCTATTTCAAGATAAGGAAGAGAGGAACAAGAAGGAACGAGAAAGAAGAAAATAGAAGAGAAAACTGAAGCTATTTTAAGATAAGGAAGAGAGGAAAGAGAAGGAACAAGGAAGAGGAAAGGAGAAGAGAGAAAACTGAAGCTATTTTAAGATAAGGAGGAGAGAAAAGAGAAGGAACAAGGAAGAGGAAAGGAGGAGAGAAAACTGAAGCTATTTGATCTTGAGAAATGGAGAACGTTAATTAATTTGAAAAGAGTCAGTCCGTTAAGAAGGGACATAGGCAGTTACGCTATGAAATGAAAGAACATAAACCAATGAAAAAAATAATGCAGAGGAGGTAAGGTTATGGAAAGGTTACTAATGATATATATGAGAATGACAAAACACTTCCTTCATCATTACTTCATCATTACTTAATCATCATTCTCTCCACTTTCGTTCTTTTTATTCGTCCATTGTATTATTTACTTACCACCTTCAGAATGCAACTATAAAATGGACAAACTTTAGGTAACGCAAATAAAATCTTCCCATGAGAAAAAGAGTAAAAAAAACAATGTAAACAATAACAAACAAACAAATAAATATACCAACTACTCATCTATACATATAGAAAAAGTAGAAAATACATAATAAATACATAGAAAGTAGTATAAGAATATAATAAGCTTGTATGAAATTGATATGTAATACTTCATATAATCTCGAGGCAAAAGCACTGCGCTAGGCAACACCAAATTAAATAAAGAATGTAAACAAAGTAAACAAAACAATTAAAATAAAATAATATAACCTATTACAACAAAACCAAGAGAGAAAACTTATATATATTTTTTAATTCAACCAGCGAGAGAAAGAGAAAGAGAGAGGGGAAAAAAGGGAGCGAGTCAAAACTGCAAAAAGGGAGCGAGTCAAAACTCTTAAGAGAAAAATAGAGAAATAAAGAACTTACCTCCTGCAGCCTGGGTATGTCTGTGATAGGGTCTGGCACTGATCTGAGGTAGTTTAATATCTCCATGTAGTCAAAACGTTCAAGTATCCCTTCCTCGCACAGCTTGAAAATGGCCAGCGCGTACCGGAACAGGACCTAACGAAAGCAAAACAACTCACTCATTCACTGACTAACTGGTTACTACTTAACACATATCTGATTGACAGAATAAAACACAAGGGAAGGAAAATAACTGCATGTGACTTATTGACTGACTGAATGATGCATTACTAATCTATACACTCCTTCCCCTGCCACCCCTGCCACCCCTGCCGCGCCCTGCCACTACCACTGCCACTCAACGCCTCCACCTCATTCCCCTCCCTTCCTCCCCTTCCTTCTTGCCTCCCTCTCCTGTCTTTGATCCCTCCTTTTCCTTCCTTCTTTCTTTCCCTTCTTGTTCACTCCATCCCCTTCCTTCCTTCCCTTCTTGTTCACTCCTTCCCCTCCCTTCCTTCCCTTCTTATTCCCTCTTCCCCTTCTCCCTACCTTTGATCCCTCGTATAGGAAGGAGTCCCAGATAGTGAGGTAGGTGATGGGTGGGATGATGTCAATATACACACACAGGAACCAGTTGAAGGTGAATAGGGAGATGTCAAGGCCGTGGCGAGCGAGGTGAGAGTTGAGTCTGGGGAGTTTTTCCGCAACGAGATCTTTCAAGACTCTCTGGGGAAGGAAATTGGTGTTATGTTAATTAAGTAATTTAATATGTAGTAAAATGGAAGGTAAGGTGAAGAAAATAGGAGTAAAAGGAGAAATAATAGTGGAAAGAAAGTAGGATGAAGAAAATAGAAGAAAATGGAAATAAAAGTAGTAGTGATAGTGGTAAGGAGGTAAGGTGAAGAGAATGTAAGTAAGAAAGAAGTGATAGGTAAAATGATAGATCAGAATTTATATGGATTAAAAAAGTGCAAAACATGACTGATAAACCAAGTGAAAATAAAATAAAATAAAATAATAAAATACTGCAATCCCCATTTTCTTTCACTTTACAAGGATGACTAAAAATTTTTTTTTTTAAACCTGTAACTTCCATTCTCTTACACTAACTTTACAACGGCGACAAAATAATAATAATAATGATGAAAAAAACATAAACCTCATTTTCTTTCACTAACTTTTCAAGGATGACAAAAAAAAAACTGCCACAACAGGTATATAGGTAATTAATTCACATCCTCGTCCTTACCTGGTCCACCTGAGAGCCTAGTAAGTTCTTGTTGTAGTAATCAGGAGGCATTAGGTATTCCACGATGAAGATGAGGCACCAAAAGGCGTCTTCCTCATTAAGAAAGAGTAACGCGATGGCTGCCAGGCGATTAAGACCCTGATGGTTTAATTAGGTCACTTAATTATATAGAAGTGGAAGAATGGTGGAGTTTGTGAAGAGAATAATATAGAAGTGTATGTATAGATATATATACATTATCTATATTTATGGTCTCATCTACTTTTTTTTCCCACTTTCCTCTCCATGCCATTTATTTATTTACCAATTAATATTCTTACAAGCAAACAAACATCCACATTTACCCATTATTCACATTCACTCATGCACACTTTTTATTCCAATTTCCTCTCTACACAATTCATCTACAAATCAATTAACATTCTTACAAGCAAACAAACATCCACACTTACTCATCCTCCACATTTACTCATCCACCCACCTGGCAGTATCCTACTCTCGGGTTGTGTCGCGAGAAGGCTAAAAGGACTCTCCGCAGCTTGGCAATTCCATCCGAATGTAAGGTTTCGTAGTGTCTATTGTGGGGCAACGTTCTGAGGAGATCAAGCTCAATCTAGGGAGTAAAGGAGTAAAGGAGAGAGTAAAGGAGTAAAGGAGTAAAGGAGGGAGTTAATGGGAGTAAAGGAGGGAGATAATAGGAGTAAAAAAGGGAGTAAAGGAGGGAGTTAAGGAGTAAAGGAGGGAGTTAAGGAGTAAAGGAGGGAGTAAAAGAGTAAAGGAGGGAGTTAATGGGAGTAAAGGAGTAAAGGAGGGAGTCAAGAAGTAAAGGAGGGAGTCAAGGAGTAAAGGAGGGAATTAATAGGAGTAAAATAAGCACCTAAGATCAAAAGTCATATCCCACGCATCCCACCTCCTGCCTTCACTCCTTTCTTTCCTCTCTGCTTTCTTCACTCATTTTCTTTTCATTTCTTCCTCCTTTCCTTCTTCCTTTCTTTTATACACCTTTCTTCACTCATTCCTTTTCATTTCTTCCTCCTTCCCCTCTTCCTCTTCCTTTCCTAATTCCTCCCATACCTCAACTTCCTTACATTTATATTTCCATCCCTTCCCTTCCTACTTTCCTTTCCTTTCCTTTCCTTTGTACAGAATATATTACTCTACTTTCCCTCCTTTTATATTTTCATCTCAACACCAAATACATCACTTTTATTTCTATCATTTACCTCCTTCATTCCTTTTCAACTTACTTTCTTTCTTTCTTTCTTTCTTTCTTTATTTATTTATTTCTTCCTACCTTGACTTACCTGTTTGGTGGATGGGGAGGCTGTGAGGCATGAGAGGAGGTCTTTGTAATAGGTGGTGGGTACAGCATACCTTAATGGGTTCAGTTGGGCATCAATTAGCAGCCGCCACACCTTGCCCTGTTGAGGAGAATGTGTGTGTGTGTGTGTGTGTGGGTATGTGTGTGTTATTATTTCGCATATACACAGGTTTAAGAACATAAAAAAAAATAATAATAATAATAATATAAAAAAATTCAATCAATAATACAACCCTTTAGCTCTTCAAACACCAACCTCAGCCACACCTTTCCACCCACTTATCCTGACCTTGTATTGGTAGGGGATGCCCTCTCTGATCAGGTATTTGAGTTCAGTGCAGGTGGGAAGCTCCTTAGCACTCGTTCCTGCCAGAAAACTCTCCCACTTGCTTTCCCAAAATGCCCCGCCAACCTGTGTCATGGTAAGGAAGGTCAGGCGAAGGAATTAGAAGGGAAGGAAGAGGACATAATAGGTAGAAGAGGAAGTAAGGAAGTAAGGAGGAATGGGTAAGAATAAAGGAAGAAAGAAAAAAGAGTAAACACGAAGGAATAGAATAAAAAGGGCAAGAAGGGGAGACAGCCATAATAAAGAGAGTAGGTATAGAGGAGAAGGTAAAGAGGAACAGGTAAGAACAAGGGAAGAAGGAAATACAAAATAAGATGAAACACGAACGAACGAAAGATCGAAACTGAAAAAAAATAATAAGTCGGAGGGAAAAACAAGGATTCCAAAAAGGTAAAAATAAATAAATTTCAATATAAAAGAAAAAAAAAAAAAAAAAACACAATTCACAGAAGCAAACAAATAAATTAAAACCACCATGTACGCCAACAACTATATAAACACATGTGCGTGCGTGTGCGTATCTAACATTACCTGTATTTGATGGGCGAGGGCTTGTGACTGTTTTTGGAGGTAAGATGCTTTACCCACCAGTGACTCATTATCTGGAGCTGTGATACAGAACCCATACTCATCATACGCATGTCCTTTGCTCTTTACCATTCTGCAAGGGCGGGAGGGAGAGTATGAGGGGAGGCATGAGAAGGTGAGTGAGGAGGGAGATAGGGAGGGCATGAAAGGAAGCTTAGAAGGTGAGGAGATGAGTAAATACAGATGTGAGTATATATGGGAAAAGCTAGGAAAGAATGCAAGGTGTATGTAAGGAAAATAGGAAACTAACTCTACCAATTCACCACACACACACACAAACACACACACACAAACACACACACACAATTAGAGAGACAAGATGACATAACAACCTCACCTCAAATTGGGTGGGTCAGTAGCTCCCACTACGTCCTGCAGCAGCTGTGACACGATGGAACGGTCGTGCTGGTTTTCCTGAGGTGAATGCAGCTCGTTGAGGAGGAGGAGATATTTACTTTGAGTCTGGTAGAATTTTGCCTCCCAATCACTTGACTCTCTGGAGGGTGACGAGAGGGAAATGAGTGGGTGAGGAGAGGGAATTGAGTGAGTGGTGGAAGGGAAATGAGTGGAAGGAAAATGAGTGGGAGGGAAATGAGTGGGAAGGAAATGAGTGGGAGGGAATTGAGTGGTGTGAGAGGGAATTGAGTGAGTGGTGTGAGGGAAATGAATGAGTGATGGGAGGGAAATGAGTGGTGTGAGAGGTAATTGAGTGGTGGGAGGGAATTGAGTGGGAGGGAAATGAGTGGGTGAGAGAGTGGGAATTGGTTGATAGAAATGCTGGGAAGACTGAAATAATCCAAACTTTTCTCCATAAATCTAATATATATATAAAAAAAAATAAAAGCAGTAGATAACAAGAAGATAATTTCAATGTAATTCCTGAGTCCCACCGACGCTCACTCCCCCAAACAAGGAATCAAAACTAAACCATACACACACAAAAAAAAAACTACAAAACCAAACGGGAAAACAAAATAATAAATCAAAATGCAAAATGAGACGGAAAAAAAAAAAAATACGTAGATTAAAAAAAAAAAAAAAAAAAAAAAACACTTACTCAATGAGCTTGTCTTCCCTTTCAGCCGAGTGTTTGCGAAGGAGATTCAGCTCAAGGATCTCTTTATTAAGGAAGATATTCTGAGCCTTATAAGCCTCCAGCGCGTCCTTCAAGTCATCCTCCTCATTCTCGGAAGTCTGTGTTCCTCGAGTGATCAAATTTGAGACGTCTTTGAAGGCTGGTGTGGAAATGAAGCTTGAGGAGACGTAGAAGGATGAGTTAGGAAGTGAAGCCGGGTCAGGAGGGATTAAGGATTTAGCTTCATCAATCTGGTGGGTTAAGGTGACAATGGCTTCATCCTTCGCCTAAAAAGATAAAAAGATGGAGGAATGTTTTATTATATTTTGGTCTATGTATGTTTGAAGGATTGAAGGATTAGTAATGGCGCCAAAAAACCTGTATATGTCAATAATTATTTAGGTAACGTTTCCTGTGAGTAATGAAATCTGGTAAATATTGAACCCCCGTGAATATTAAGGGATAACTATGATAACAATAATATCTTAATCCTTTGTAATAACCATAATAAACAATGCAATCCTCCCGCACCTCAATCAGACAGTACAGCATAGACAGCTTCTCGGTGAGGTGTTCGTGGTGGGAGTGTGCGTTGGTAAGGTGCTCCTCGAGGCGTGCTGTCTCATTGGCTGACACTTGGGCCTCGTGCTCCAACTGTATGATGCGTCGGTCCTTCCCTCGGAGGATCTCTATAACGTGGTGGTCTGTAAGGTCACTTCTTTCCAGGGTGATCCTTCAAAGGGGGGGAGAAAAAAAATGATAAAAATAAAATAGAATAATAAAAATAAATAAAGAAATGAATACATAAAAATAATTAAAAAAAGAGATAATTATTAAAAACTGAGAAAAAAGACAAAAATTGGAGAAAAAAGAGATGGCATGAAAAATAAGAGGAAAAAAAGAGATTTACGTAGATAATGGAAGAAAAAAAATGACATAATACAAACTAAGAAAAAGGAAAGAGAAATTTACATAGAAATTAGAAGAAAAAAAAAATTATAAAATAAAAACTGTGAAGAAAAAAAAATTACATAAGAAATCAGAATAAAAAAAAAGAATAAAAAAAATCGAAATAACAAAAAGATATTAAAACAAAAACTATAAAAAAAATAATAAAAAGGTGGAAGCCAAGATAGAGAAATAAAATAAAAAATAATAAAAAATATATATATAAACACATCAAATAACAAATAAGAAAAAATAAATAAACTTTACTAATGAAAAAAATAAAATAAAATAAAAATAAGTATAGAGGGACCTACAGTGTGGCTTTCTCCTGCTGTAGGGATTCTAACTCCTTCTGTAGGACCTCTATGGCTTCCCTGGAGGCATCGTACTTGTCCTCTGTAGTGGATAGTTCCTCTTGCATCATTGTGAGATCACCGCGTAACTGTAACCATCAATCATCATCATTATCATCATCATTAATCATCACTATTATTAATCATCATCATCATTATTAAACATCATCATCAATATTAATCATCATCACCATTAATCACCCTCATCATTACCATTATCATCATCATTATTATTATTCAAGGAGGCGGTGGGGACAAAAAAAATTGAACCTAGCCTAACACTTCATAAAAAATAAAATATATATATAAAAAAAATAAAGATTACAAGCTCTCAGAAGCAAGGAAAAAAATTGTTAATAAAATAAAATAAATAAATAAATAAATAAATAAATAAACTATAATGACCTCTTCACATTTCCTGCAGGTGATTAGCTTGTGAGTATTGGTCACATCACCGGTCGTCTCCTTCGCTTCCTGAGACTTGCGGACCCTCAAGGACGACCTCAGCTTCCTACTCAATTTACTGAGGCTCAGGTCTTCCGAGGGGGAGCTGACAGTGTTGTGTGGTGCTGGAGTAGGACTTGAGGGTGAAGTGAGACCTGAAGGAGGAAGTATGGGGATGAGAAAGGGGTAAAGAGGTGGTTGATTCTCCTCCTCCTCCTCCTCCTCCTCCTCCTCCTCCTTCTCCCCTAATACTCACGCTCACTGCTGGGGCTCGCTCGGAATAATCTTGGAGGATGTGGCAGTAGGTTTGACAGGACCTCCGAGAATGGTGTGGTGTGGTTAGTGGGCAGTAGGTTGGTAGGACGCACCATAGGCATCTGTAGGTCATGGTGGGGGTCGGGTGTCTCTCCAGGGGCAGTGCTGTCATCCTGTATCAAACCAGACTCAGGCCGCTGTAGGAGGGAGGGAGAAGGTGACTCTATGTATGGTATTTAAGACTTCCTTTATTTTTTTTTTTATGATATGCTTTAATGAAAATGTATGAAATGTAGCATAGGTTTGGTTATATAGGCGTATTGTCAATCAGTAAGAAGGGAAGGAGGTGTATAGGGATAATAATGTGGAGCTCTCTACCTGAGTCTGTATTTCCATCTTCCTACCTTTGATTTGAATTAATTTAAGAGAGGAGTATCAACACACCTGCAACCTTAATTAGGGATCACTTTTTTTATTACTCTTTCATCTTCAGGCAACAGGTAATCGCGTGTTTTTTTCTTCATTTATAACTTTTTTTCATTTTTCATTCTCCAATAGCATAAAAAAAAAAAAAATTATGTATCTCAGTAGTAGGAAGAAGAAGAAGAAGGGAAGGAGAAGTATATGAATAATAATATGAATAAAATGTATGTACCCCAGTAGTTGCTGTCCTGCTGGTGGGAGTCTTGGTGTTGGTGCGGCGGTGACTGTATTCCCTCCGCGCAGCCTGGAGTTGTTGAAGCCAATACATGCGTCCCTTGGCTGATGATGCGTCCAACACCATCTCCTTAGTGCCCCATCTGGAGGAAATATTACAGTTACTCCCTAAACTCACTTCCTGTTTCCCTTGTTTCCCCATCTGGAGGAAATATTAGTTAGCGATTCCCTCACCTCACTTCCTTAAACTAATCTTGAAATACCCAAACTAATAATGTATCTAATATAACGACTATCAAATTACAACTATATATTCTCAAGTATTTCTATTTCCTTTATTATTTTCATCTAACTTTGTCCTGTCCATTTTCCTCCCTCACAGCATCCTTCCTCTTCTCATATGTGGCAGATCTATCCTTTGCATCCTTCTGTTATAAGTCTCATCCCTCCTCTCCTTCTATCCACATACCCAAACCACATCAATCTTACCAATCACTAAGTTTCCAAGTCGTCCCACCTCTCCCTCTCACTAGTTTAACATACATATACTTCCCTTTGATTATAGTAACTTACATTCCCTTTCTTTCTAGTATGTGTCCTCCTCCCTAACGTTGTCTTAACCTAACCTAACTCTTATTACAGATCACATTGTTATTAATTTGTTTTATTATTTTATCATTTACTACTATTCTCTCACATTATAGTGAAATGCCCTTCGTGTTTTTATTTTCATTGTATTGTATTCATTCACTTATCTTACATCCATACTATATTCACTAAAATGCCCTCAATCTTTCTCTCATTATATTGTATTTATATTGTATTTATTCACTTATTTCATTATCCTATCACATTTATACTACAGTCACTCACCTTATACACTAAAACGCCATTAATTAATTCATATTCTCATTTTATCAAACTACATTCACTTACCTTATACTGAACTGGCCTTCGTTTTTATTCTCAGGGTCGAAGAAGAAGGTCGCCAATGCTATATCAATCATACCAAGAGGTTCAGAGTCATTCTTCTGGTTATAATAATACAGTTTACACACACTGTCTGAGTACACGAACCATCTCTTTTTGGGGGAACTTCCTAACCCCTTCAAGGCAGACATGTGGATCTTGTTACTCGTTGACGGGTTAATTCTATATAAATACCCAGATAAATTATATCCTGTACGTGAATTTCTGGATCCTACTTCACCCTCATTTTCATTAATCTTCTGTAAGATGTCCGATGGGCGTGATATAGGCCTAGGACATCCTAATGCACCTTCTTCATTTATAGGTGTTCGACTAGGATTTCTTGGTCTTCTTAATTGCACCTCAAATTTCTCTTCCTCTGGCTTATTTTCCTCACTTTTCTCCTCCTCCGCCTTCTCTTCTGGCGGTGGAGGTGATTCTAGTGGCTGGAAAAACATGTTGAGGTAGTAAATACGCCTTCCAGCTTCATAAATTGTGTGTAAAGTGAAAGGGAAGGATGAGACAGACTCCGCCCTTCCTCCCACCACGTAAACAAACACTTGTTATAGATGCCAGACCCAAACACTGCTATAGATGATGTAAACACTGCTATTGAGGATGCAAATACATCTATAGAGGATGCAAACACAGGTAAAGACGATGTAAACACATATGTAGAGGATGTAAACACAGCTATAATAATGTAAACACTGTTATGAATTATGCAGACAGGTTATATAAGGGATCAAAGTGTTTTATGAGGAGCTGAATGCTGTATTATGGTTTATATGGTATTACTGTTACTACTATGATAATTTTAAGTATGTGAGTAAATAAGGTACATGAGTTTGATGAGTAAGTGAATAAGTAAACAAACCAGTGGAAAGTACTCAACCCACCACCTCCTGTCACACCACTGTCACTCCTGATCCCGTGTTCACTTTCACTGCTGCTTGGCCTTGAGGTATTAATTTCTATCTTAAATCGTTCTAATTTCAAACTATTCTCCATTTAATCTCTCTCTCTCTCTCTC
>JAXIVD010010025.1:0-5000 GCA_036785275.1 Cancer borealis
ATACGTGTTGCTTGTTACGTCAGGTCACCTATTGTGTGTAAGGTGTTGGGTGGCACGTGTTCGATAAAGATCCTGACGGCTCATCAGACGTTAGAGAAGATTACGTAAGGGTCACTCTTGATGAAACAAATATTTACACTCAATAATAACATCGATACAAGTCAATTACTACATATTACACCTGATTGGGACTTAGCTTGATGATTATTTTACACGCTACTGAATGAGTCGTGTGTTATTTCTAAGGATGATGCAATATTCACACAAAGGCTTAACGGGATGACGAACCTTATGCGAGGACTTGCTAGGCGTGAAGGGCTACACCGTCTGTTGTTTGCATTGCCTTTGCATGATCGATAAACCGTGTAATTGGTGAAGATCCACGAGTTGTTTGTACAGACAATAGCCGAGGCGTTACGCACCCGACACACCGCGTCAAGTACTAATTCCGGGCTCAGTATCTCTTTAAGGCGAGTAATTACAGGCACGAATGGCGCATGATTGCCTGTTGCCTCGGGAAAATTCAATACATCAACGTCATGATTAATGAACTCATCTACGTTACCAATGCCCTTCAATGGTATGGTGATAAAACTAAAATGCATAACAAGTCAAAAGGAAGCCCAGATTTTGCTTAGCTAGCGTTATGTCTGACTTGTATATCAGAAGAGTAGCAACATTTGAAGTTGAAACGTGTAATCAGTGTCACTTGGCTGGAAAATTTTATGAGAGTCGTAAATCCTGTGGCGGTGAAATGACTGAATGTTGAACGAAGCGTCACGACGTAGAACTGAAAGTGTGTCTGTCTCACCAACACACACCAACACACTTAAGACTGAATATTGCTACTACTGTTCTTACTATTACTTAATTTACCCCTGCTGCTGCTTCCACTACTACTACTACTATTACTTCTGCTACTACTACTACTACAACTACTACTACTGCTACTGCTACTGCTACTGCTGCTGCTACTGCTACTGCTACTGCTACTGCTACTGCTACTGCTACTACTACTACTACTACTACTACTACTACTACTACTACTACTACTACTACTACTACTACTATTACTACTACTATAACAATATAAACTAGTGTGGAAGATTGGACACAATTACCAAGAACAGGGAAGTTAATGACACATATAAACATTAACTGTAGCCTGTCAAGAAGAGCGTAACAGAGTATAGGTGATAAAACTGAACCTCGATAGATTTAGCAGAATAGTGACTTTGTAAATAACCATTACAGCAATAAATCAACGAGAAAGGAAGCATAACATGAAGTAGAAGACAGAGTTAATAAAAAATGTTTGGTAGGTAAATATTAATGCCAGACTTTATTGATTCTTTCCTATAGGTTTAAAAAGAGGGCAAACTTTTCATTGAAGATCCACACACAGAGAGAGAGAGAGAGAAGCATGACACAGATTCAGGTCAAGGAACCAATACGTTGCCTTTTGCAGAGATCCAACTAACAATAACAGGGAAGAATGTGAGTTAATAATCCCTTGTAATTTTCTTATTGATGAATGAGTCCCAAGTGTAGGAAAGTATCATGTAGTCTTTCATTACCTTGTCCTCATTTCTTTTGGATTATTCGTTGCCTCTTTTTATTTATTTTTCGTATCTGTTTCTCTTTCTTTTTTTCCTTATTATCTTATTATTACTCTTTCTCTTCTAAGTCCTGCATTTTCTTTGTCCTGTTTTTTTTTTATTTTTCACTCCTTTTATTTAACGTTTTTGTTTAGTTTTTAAGTGTTATGTTTGTACGTCGACAAAATTTTGTATCAATTCTACTCTGATCTTCACTATTTGTAGTAAAGTAGAGAACCATTTATAGAACAGTGGTTTCTATAGGGTTTTCTTACATCGGAAGCTGTGTGTGGTACATTATAATCACACACACACACACACACACACACACACACACACACACACACACACACACACACACACACACACACACGCACACGCACACACATAGCATCGGGATTCTCATGAACAATGCCTTTTGTGGGTATAAACAAAAGCCAGGGCACCAGGAAGGAGATTTAAGAATAGTCCTCGCGGCAGTCCTTCTCCTTCTGTCTATAAGATTTCGTTGATTTTAAGAATATGCAACAAACTCCCAAGAAAAATAACCCCTTTCCCGTTATATATTAAGGAAATCAGAATATTCACAACCCCAACAATAACAAACTCTGGCCCAAAGAAAAAAGAAAATCCTCCGCGAAAGTTACTGAAGTTTCTTGTTTCCACTTGAAAAAAAAAAATCACAAAAAGAGAGAGAAAAAAATTAAAACAACAACAAACCTCTTTTGATTTTTACTCTATTGTATTAAAAAGAATTGTGTCTGTGTGGGTGGGTTTGTATTTCCTTTTCTTTCGTTGTTGTTGTTTTTTCTCGCTTTTGTGAATGAGTTTACTGAAAGCGTGGATGCTCCTTTACCTGTTTCTTTGCCTCGAGTCAGTGTATGGGAAGGAAATACAGAAATAAAGGGGCTGGGGATGTGAAGGTGAGTTGTGAGAAGATTCTGTAGACTCGTTTTGATCTTCTCTTCTACCTGTTTTACATTTTCTTTCTCCACCACCACCACCACCACCACCACCACCACCACCACCACCACCACCACCACCACCACCACCAAGAGCTTCATTACGTCACCTTTCCAGTCTTTAGCTTCTCTACTTTCTTCTTCTTCTTTTTCTTTTCCTTCTTCTTCTTCTTCCTCTTTTTTTCTTCTTGTTTCTTAACCCTTTTGTTTTCTTCTTTCGTTCCTTTGTTATCTTTTATAGTTCTTTGTTATTCTTACTGTCACACCCTTCGCTCTTCTGGGTATCTCTCTCTCTCTTCTCTCTCTCTTCTCTCTCTCTCTCTCTCTCTCTCTCTCTCTCTCTCTCTCTCTCTTCTCTCTCTCTCTCTCTCTCTCTCTCTCTCTCTCTCTCTCTCTCTCTCTCTCTCGCTCTCTCTCTCGCTCTCGCTCTCGCTCTTCGCTCTCTCTCTCTCTCTCTCTCTCTCTCTCTCTCTCTCTCTCTCTCTCTCTCTCTCTCTCTCTCTCTCTCTCTCTCTCTCTCTCTCTCTCTTCTCTCTCTCTCTCTCTCTCTCTCTCTCTCTCTCTCTCTCTCTCTCTCTCTCTCTCTCTCTCTCTCTCTCTCTCTCTCTCTCTCTCTCTCTCTCTCTCTCTCTCTCTCTCTCTCATTCTGCTTTTCTTCTGCTTTGTTCACATTTTTTTTCTCTTGTACATCCATCATCACCATCTTTTTCCTCCATTGTATCCAGTACTCTGTAGTATTGCCTGTCGTCTTGCATCATTACCTTTCTCTTCCTCCTCTTCCTTCTCCTCCTCCTCCTCCTTCTCCTCCTCCTCCTCTTTCTTCTCTTCCTTTCCCATTTATTCCTCTTCCTCTTTATTCTCCTCCTTTATCTGATCACCCACATGCACCTTCTTCTTATATTTAACTTCCCTAATTTCTCACTCATCAAAACTTTCTATCCACCCGCACCTCTTCACTGCCACCTCCCTCCCTTCCTCCACTCCACACACCTCTTCCCTCTCTCCACTCTTCTCCCCAATCCTCTTCCTCTTTCCCGCTAAAGCCATCACGCTGATTAGCTGGCGTCACACACACTTAATTACTTATATTGCTCCTCCTATACGATGCACACTTGCGTTTTACTTTGTGATGCTAATTCGGTTTTTGCCAATCTTGCGTGTGGAGCTAATTGGTTGTATGAAGGATAGATGGTAGGATAGACATGGTTATAAATAGATAATAGACAAATCTAATGCATTGATAGGTTCTGAGGCATGAAAATAGGTTCTATTTTATAAACATGATCCATACATAAGCTACATTTTTCTATCATAATACCGGTTCTCATTGTCTTCTGTCTTTCTGTTGGATGAAAATATCTTAAACCTGAGATACAAAAAGAACTGTAAAGTTTGGATTACCTCTTTGTTCATATGTGTTTCTGAGGATTAATCAATTAAACTTAGAGATGATTGCCTCTGAGAAAAAAAAATCTTGTAACTAGATGCGTTGACATATATACCACATATATGATATAAATAGAAATAAAGAATACCAGGTGAGAGGAAATATAAGTAAATAAAGAGGAAATATATATATAGAGAGAGAAGCCATTGTACCTGAAATCCAATGTGTTGTGCGAGTCTTAGGTTACAATGGTTAATTGGCAAAGCAGCTCGTGTACAATGATGAAAGATCCAGACGTGCAGCACATCCAGACAACGTGAATGTTTCCAGAAAAAAATATTGATACCGACATACCCTGCATGGCTTAACATTACACGTAACTATAACAACCTAGCCTAACCTTACCTACCTAACCAAACCATAACAACCTGATCATGACTCCCGTGAATATGTCTACCACGGTTTGGAAACCTCTGCCAATCTAAACCATTCATGTTTGTTGTGTAGATACGGAAATATAGGAATGCAGGAAGGTCAGAGAGGACACGCGTAGAAAAGACAATGTAGTGCTGGTGGTGGTGGTGGTGCTGCTGTTGCTGTTGTCGCTGTGTGCTCATGGGGGGAGGGGGATGGCTGAATGTAATCCGATGCTTATGGAATTATATATTATGTTCACTCGATAGTTTTAATAATATTTGCAGGCGACAACAGATTTTAAAAATGCTCTCAGTATATTTTATCTGTGTCTGCCTTTATCTGTGTCTGCCTACCTGTCTGTCTGTATGTATGTATGTATGTCTGCCGTTGTCTGTTTGTTTGTGTCTATCTGTCTGTCTGTCTGTCCGTCTGTCTCTCTATCGGTCTGTTTGTCTTTGTCGGTTTGTCGGTTTTTTTGTATTTGTCTTTGTCTGTTTGTCTTTTTTTCTGTTTGTCTGTTTGCCTGTCTATCTTCTCATTCATTATTTATCTATCTATCTTTCTCTCTCTTGAACGTGCTTCACATAGCATAAAATAATTATGAGTTTCAACAATTCCTTTACTTCACGTTATCTT
>JAXIVD010010025.1:10000-14215 GCA_036785275.1 Cancer borealis
GATACAGCGACTCTCTATGCCCCTTGATGCGGAGGTAATATAGTGTTCATCAGTAAGGATGTGGTCGGATTGTAATGAAATTTGATAGCACAGAGGGGCGGGTGTGGGTGAATGCAGAATACACAAGGGAGTGTTATGCCAAGAGTGTGTTATGTGGGTGTAGCTACATTGTTCTACTCCTTTGTGCTGTAATTAGTGTAGTGAGGTATGCAGATAATTGTTGATAGGATAGTTTGTGTGTGTTTGGTGTTGTTGCTGCTATGTGTTCTTGTCTGGTTTGCTTGTAATTTTTTATTTGGTTGGCTTACACACACACACACACACACAACACACACACACACACACACACACACACACACACACACACACACACACACACACACACACACACACACACACACACACACACACACACACACACACACACACACACACACACACACACACACACACACACACACACACACACACACACACACACACACACACACACACACACACACACACACACACACACACACACACACACACACACACACACACACACACACACACACACACACACACACACACACACACACACACACACACACACACACACACACACACACACACACACACACACACACACACACACACACACACACACACACACACACACACACACACACACACACACACACACACACACACACACACACACACACACACACACACACACACACACACACACACACACACACACACACACACACACACACACACACACACACACACACACACACACACACACACACACACACACACACACACACACACACACACACACACACACACACACACACACACACACACACACACACACACACACACACACACACACACACACACACACACACACACACACACACACACACACACACACACACACACACACACACACACACACACACACACACACACACACACACACACACACACACACACACACACACACACACACACACACACACACACACACACACACACACACACACACACACACACACACACACACACACACACACACACACACACACACACACACACACACACACACACACACACACACACACACACACACACACACACACACACACACACACACACACACACACACACACACACACACACACACACACTATAACATCACACGATTTCGTATGTATATGATAGCAATAATGAGGTTGTCTGTTAAGAACGTAGTAAAAATGTATCAATTTTGTTCACATTCCTAATGAGTGCTCTAGAATTTACCTGAAACATATTGTAGCATATAAAAAAAATATTCATGCAGCAAAACTAAAATGAATAGATAAAATAAATTAATAAAACAGTGAGCATTCTTCAGCCGGGCATTATTAAGTAATTCACTCCAGTATTTGTTGCTCGATTCATGAAATTAATTATCAGCAACACCAACACTGCACCTTTATGATTCTGCACCATTTTATTATTATTTTCTTTTTTGGAAGGTTGGGGGATGGTGGGTGGAGGGGCGAAACTATTAGCTTGCATTGCTCATATGTTTGACTGTATTTTGGCCGAATTTAATTACGTATGCACACAAATATATATATATATATATATATATATATATATATATATATATATATATATATATATATATATATATATATATATATATATATTTATATATATATATCCATTTCAAGTATGCATATGTTTATTTTCTTGTCATTCTCTCTATCTATCTACTTGTTTGTGTGTGGCTAAGGTTTTTTTTTTGTCTGTCTTTTATTTCTATCTCTTACTTTACCTCTTTTTTTTTTCTTCAATTTGGGGAATCTCTCTCTCTCTTTTTTTCTTCCTCTCTCTTTCTCTTTTTTCTCTCTGATATTCCCAGTATCCATCTCAGCGAATCGTATTTTTGTTCTCTCTAGTTGTTTTTCTTCGTTTCTTCTCAATGGCCAAGTCTCGGAGCCAAAAAATAAAACATCTGTGTACACCTATCACTTTCAATTTTCAAAGGATTTTTTTATTCTATCATGTATCACGTTTTTCCCCTCTATCCATTTCATCCACAATGCTTTAATTTTTTCCTTTACATTCTCTTCTGTTCTTCCTCCATTCTTTACCACTGTCTGTCTGTTTGTCCGTATGCCCTCTCATGTCTGTGTCTACATATGTGTGTGTGCGCGAGTCTGTGTGTATGCATGTATGTATGTATGTATTCTAATGTACGCAAGTAGTGTATAATCTTTTCGTGTTTGTTAGTAGTAAAGTTTTAGGAATTTCTTCATGGCTTCCCGCTGGTTGCCACATTATTTCTTCACTTCTTGGCACCATAACTGACAGCAAGGTCGGAGTGCAATTTAGTTGTCTGTTCTTGAAGTAAATGTTGCTCACACTTATGTCTCGTTCTTGAATCTTGTTTTGTGTTGGAAGGAAATTATTTGGCATTGAAAAAAATAAATAAAAACTGGTACAGCTGCCACCTACTGTTTTTTTTTTTTTTTAGTTTTTGTTGTTGTTGTTGTTGTTGTTGTTGTTGTTGTTGTTGTTGTTGATATTATTATTATTATTATTATTGTTATTATTATTATTATTATCATTATTATTATTATTATTGTTATTAGAATTATTATTTTTCTTAATGTATTGTTATTATGGTTTTTGTTCCTCTTACTACAATAGAAATATTACTACTACTACTACTACTACTACTACTACTACTACTACTACTACTACTACTACTACTACTACTACTACTACTACTACTACTACTATTATTACTACTACTACTACTACTACTACTACTACTACTACTACTATTACGATATTGAAACTCAGAGAAGCGAGGAGTGATACAAGGAGGCTGAGTGTAGTGTTTATTACAGAGAGAGAAAAGCACACGAGCATCATATGTTTCCTTTGCATTTCAAGTAGAGCTGAGCAACGAGAAGTGTCAGAACCAGAACACAAGGTAATGCCAATTGATGCAGCGGCAGGCGAAGTGATGAGACCGATGGTAATGATAATAATAATAATGATAATAATAATAATAATAATAATAATAATAATAATAATAATAATAATAAATATAACTACAATAAAAACAAAACTAAATCTCCATGCCTCTCATTCAGCAATACTGGAATGGAGACTCAGGTTGAGGAGTAAGAATGAAGCTTAAGACAACGTAAGACACACGAGACGGGCGGCGAGTCCATTAACAAACATTCCATTCGTATTCATATTCAACACAGCCACACGAGCTGCTCTCATGTTAGTGATGCTGGCCAGGCGTGGGTCTCGCTCTTCGCTCCTACGACCTAGTTCTATAATGGAAGTTAGTGTATTATTTCTCGAAGTAAACAAACAAACATACACACACACATACATACACACTTGCTTTTGCTTGAATAAAAACACAAAGTAATTGAAGAAACAGTATTTAGTCAAGACATATGTTAAACGATAATCGATAATATGCCTGCAAATGTCGACCTAATATGGTGAAGCTTTTTCTATGCTTTCCATTGTCTAGTAAACTTCCTGATGGGTTTAAGAGTTCTAATTGTTCTGTATATTGTGTTGCATGGAAGTGAACGCAATCCATATAGTAGTCCCGTGGTTGGTCGCTCTGTGTTGTGTTGCGTTGTGTTGTAGTGTTGTATCATTGTGTTGCGTCTGATGCTAAGGGTAAGTGTCAGAACGCATTAATTAAATATAAAGGTGAAAGGTGTGTGTGAAAGCTTGTAGTTCATGGGAATCAGAATATCTTTTTTTTTACCTACATCGATTCTAATTTTTTTTCCTAATTCGAATCACTTCTATTATATATTTTTTTTATTTGACTATTTTCGAAGCAAGATTTTGACCCTTTGTATAAATTAAGGGGAAAAAGGGAATTACGATGACAAATATGATAATGCAGAAAAATAATACAAGCCAAAAAAAACGGAGGAAAGAAAGAGAAAGAGAGAGCAAAGAAGAAAAGATAAACAAGGAAAGTAAACGAGAAGGAAGAAGAATATGATTTATGGTTTCATCTTTCATATACCTTTTATCAGCCTTGTCTTTCTTCTCCAACTTTGCCGTTCTTCGTGAGGCAACACTTCACCACCACCACCACCACCACCACCACCACCACCACACCACCACCACCACCACCACCACCACCACCACCACCACCACCACCACCACCACCAC
>JAXIVD010010026.1:2500-14211 GCA_036785275.1 Cancer borealis
CACACAGCACACTGCACGACACACCACACACACAAAACACACACACACACTCCCACAAACGACACACACACACACACTCACACACACACACACATCACACACACACACACAACCACACCAAAAACACACACACCACTCCACACTCTAACACAGCACAAAACACACAAACACACAGCTAACACACACACACACACTACACACACATCACCACACACACACACACACAAAACACACGACCACACACACTCACCACAAACACACACCACACACAGACACACACACTACACACATACACCACACTACACACACACACACACAACCACACTCGACCACATACACACACACAGCACGCTCCCACACACACAACCAACATACCAGACACGACCCTCACAAACACTGCACACACACACACACACACACACACACACACACGCACACGACTCACACAAACACACACACACACACACACACCACGACCACAACACACACACACACCACACACACACACACCTCACACAAACACCACTCACACACCACCCCCACAACACACACCACCCCCCGACACACACACACACACAGACCCACTACACACACACCCACACACACACACTCACACACACAACACTCCCCACACACAACACGTCACAACACTACAAACACTACACACACACGACCCCACACACAACACACACACACACACACACACACACACACACGCACAAATACACACAACCTACGGTACACACACACAGCCACACAAAACACACACTACACCCACACACACCACACACAACACACAACACCCACACGATACACACATACACACACACACACACCACACACAACTACACACAACACTCACACTACCTCACTCACTCACAGCTCACACGTCAGTCACAGCGAGCAAAATGAGTGATAGCTATATTAGATAGAGTACCCCGACCCCCTGCCGAGATGTCCCTTAACTAGCCGGGTGCCCGCTGCGCACAAAAGAATGCTTCCAACCTTCCCCCATACCTAGCCCCCGCTACGACCCCTCCCCCCAGCACCGTCCCCCTAGCGCCCACTACACACCCCATGGACATAGCCTCTTGCTTCCTAGTATAACTTACCCGAGCGATGACGCGGCCGAATACACGTAAAATAATGCCAGCTATCCCACCCATAATTTCAACACACGCAATATCACAACCCTATCGACTCTATCACTACCCATCCCATCTACCCTTCTCTATTTCACAGCCAATATAAAAAAGCAGCCCTAGTGGCCTCGTCAGTCACCCTCCACTACGAAATTAAAAAAATACAAATATCTACATACACTGCTTTAATAGGTACGAGGTGCGATGAGCGAAAAAGACAAGAAGTGGGGAGTCACCGAGTCGAGGTAACTGGCCTGAATTGTGGGAACTCTACAACATGAATTGGCAGACTTTTCCATGGCAATAACACTGACGTCTGGAAGAGCTAAGGTTGTAGAATCTCGAAGTGTATTACATTGATCGAGTTATTGTAATTCTATCGTCTAAGCCAAAAACCCTTGCCTGAGTATTTGTCAGTGATCAGACCTCTTGAAGGTAAGCTACAACAATGGCACGTTTGGTTATGACGTTTTAATTTCGTGCTGTTTATATATTGCCTTCCCTGTTTGTACTGTCATGCATTCCTGATTGTATTGCCTTTTAATTCCCTGATTATATTGCAATCCGTGGTGTCGGCAGGCGAGGGTATGGGGGTGCAATTGTGGTATGCGTGATGGTGTGGAGTTAGAATCTGTGGATAATGGAAAGGTCGTCGTAATTGGATGACTGGAAGACGGGACCTTAGCTTCTCGTCGTCTCTGTTTTTATGGTTGGGGACTGTTGCTTGAGGACCACCCGTTCAAACCTCCTCCAAGCCTAGCAAGCCAAGTAAGTACTAACAGTTTTAAATAGCATGCTGGCAACTGTCTTATTCAATTACTGTAACATGTTTCAAAACAGACTAATTGAATCTATTCAAAATAGTGAAGCAACTCTCATTACCATTTATTTAGAAGGTGGAACGATCATATGTAAAATGGGTGGAAGAAGGGGAAGACCTGCACTTCCACAAACCCAGGTGTTCAGAGGAGTTGGTACGCGGTATTAAAAGAAACAAACATTAAGACGCAAGTAAGGACTGACACCCGCTTGCAATAAAAATTCCTCTAGATGGAGAGCTCTGTTTTGTATAAAATAAATCCTTAGGTTGCTTGGGATGGACAATTAAAAACCCATTAAAGAAATCTCCAGAGACGGTAAACATTTGCTCCACAGAAAGAAGCTCCCAGAGGCCTCATTAAGGTATTCCCCTTTTAAGATATTGGATATCCGAAACTGTCAGTTTTGAGTGAATATATAACGATGTAGCGGCCTTCTAAACTCATTTCAATTTCAACTTGTACTTCCAACTCATTGGGAAGAAGCAGATCAATCAGCTCTAAACATGGAGACCAACCTGAATGCGTTGAGTAGAAATTCTTTCTAATAATGCAGTTTTGATAGCTGTATATATGATGTTAAGTTAAGGAAACTGATTATGATATAAATGCTATTGTCGCTCCACGGAAAGTAATTATGGGTCAGATATGTTAAAAGTGGTAGCAATGAGGATAAATTTGTGAAATCAATTGACGAATATTGAAGTTATTTTAATCTTTTAATAATTAAATGGTAAAAAATGTATAGTGTTCCATAACCTTGTGACCAAATATATTGAGTATAAGAACACGAAAACGTTGCAATAACAGGCGACGAAACAATTGAGGATTAATTATTATAAGTAAGTAGATTATGTCTATAGGTACAGCCATGTCGATATCTATGGTATTAAGAAATTATCTCTTAGTCGAAAATATATATATTTCAAAGTATAGATGACATACTTATGAAGAAGTATTGGATTCTTCATTCTAATAATGATACAGCTGGACGTAGTGAATTGTTATTGTATGGCCAAGCAAATTACACACGACACATTGTTACTGAACATATATAAGAATGGTTCAAGATGTCGCTAAGCTAGGCTATGCGCATCATTTTGGAACATGCTTCACGGATCTTCGGGTGTTGTTCGTAAGGGGCGACTAACCTCTCCGCTCATGCAGCCAAGGTCAACAGCATACTCGTAGTAAGGTTTATTGAGTTTCATTATTTAGTGTCGTTCGTCCCTGCTTCTCGTGTCTAGTGCAGTCATATTCTTAGGCATTGGTTAAAAGCTAATAACTAAAGTTTTTATTTATGCCATTACCAAACGTCAGCCAACGACAGCGTCAACCAAGTTAGACGGACAGTGAAGACCAACAACACAAGCACGGTCCTCTAACAATGACGAAAGAAAAATGCGTAGTCCACAAAACCGACGGCAATGAACCCCACAAACGTAAGTTAACCATCACAATAACTACCGCTACGTCAAGGTGGCTGCTTTCCTACGGCGGGAAGTCTGGGGCTGTGGCCTGGCTGCCCGCGACGCCGACTCCCTCACCAACTGATTAAAGGCCTGAGCTTATCATACTAGTAACAAGACTGCAATGCAATTGCAAAGGAGGAACTACAAAAGCAACGACGCACAAAACAACAAAGGGCACCAGGCAAGAAGGCTGAAGGAAAGAAAGCAACTAGATCGTTACAGGCAGACGTGTGCCATGTGCAAGTGGTGGCAACAGAGTGGCGAACGAACACGCCCAGCTCAGTCACCGCCCACCAATACGGGCAAGCTTCATTTTACTACTG
This sequence comes from Cancer borealis, assembly GCA_036785275.1. Lineage (NCBI taxonomy): Eukaryota > Metazoa > Arthropoda > Malacostraca > Decapoda > Cancridae > Cancer > Cancer borealis. The sequence goes on from JAXIVD010010026.1 coordinate 6,256, forward strand.
AGAACCTTGCTATTCAACTGTTGCAACGAGAATGTGCGATCTTGATTAGTTTATTGATATATTAGTTCAATTTAGGAAGATAGGAGAGAGATATGGAAGAGAGGAGAGGGAGCTATTACCCTGCCTACTTGGGGAGTCTTGTCCAGGCGCTGCACCTTGTTCGGGTACAGCATGAGGCTTCGACTCCACACACAGACAACATCCATTCTGAGTTACCTGATTGAATAACCATTAAATCCACCAATAAACACATATCACACAGGCAGCGTAGCTCACGTAGCTTCTAGTGCAAGCAGATCTTGATAATTTTTCTGGCGAACAAGTGTTGAGAGGTTACGTTAACACGATCAATTAGTTGGCAAAAATGTATGATTCAATTTCCCACTAGCTTTTGATATCAATATACAACTACCAAATCCTTACGTTCTTAATTACAAGAAAACAGTTTGTTTATTTCAGATCCTTGTTGGCTGGTGGCTGCTCGTGTACCTGATAATATCAACAGCCTATAAAAGTTCTCTCATCTCTCATCTGGTGGTGCAAGGCAAGTCATCTGTTATTAACAGTATGGAGGAGCTGGCGGAGCGGGGCGAGAACGATGGCTGGGCTTGGGGCATTCCTGAATCTCGGTTGACTGGCGCAATAAAAACCTTGTTCGTAACCAGTCCCTCGCCTGCAATAATCAAAGTACACAAGGACATCAAGGTGGGAGACAAAGATTGTGGTGAAGCCTTAATTTCTCATAAAATAAAATGTACAATACTGTTATCACTACCAATAAAAATGTAATTCACATCTTAATGTGATGCTCGCTGTGTATAGGCTTACTTGTTATTTACGATGAATCTCACCGCTGAACCACCAGTGTGGTTTTCGCTCTTTTAGGCGTTCCAGTTTTATCATTTATATATTTACTTTATTATATTTATTATTTATTATCGCTGCCAACACCCATGATTTTGGGACATGGAAGCCCTTAGATCATAGGTGTTAAACATGCAGCCCGCGGGCCACGTGCGATCCACCACACTCCTATATGCGGCCTGTGGCACATTTTCTACTCTAATTTTGCAGTCGGCCTACCTTATGTTTATATGATTGATTAATCCGGCCTTTCGCCTTTTAAGGTTATCACTTATAGTAACAAATCAGATGGCTCTCTGTCTTTCTACGGCAGACATATTTATCATATTTTAAACAATGTCCATTTCGTCGCGTTGACTCCTTACTGTACAGATATTAAACGTGAACGTGATGCGGCAGGCTCTTGCTTCACCCGACCTTCGAGCACGAACACTAGTCTTGTTTTGTCCGTCGAGTCAGTTGGACTGTTGGAACGTTACGTATATCCAATATATTATATACAAACTTACTTTGAATCCCTTCATGAAGTTTTCAAAGAAAAGAACAGTTAAGGCGTTTACATGTAGTGCCAATTAGACTTGACAAAAAGCAAATCTGAGCAAGTCTGAGCCAGATCTTGGCAAACCCACCCAAGATACGAATTTCTCCGTCTGCCCTGTGACCAAGCAACCAATCAGGGCACAGCAACATCCAATTTAATCTACCAAAGACACTCAACGGGATATATTTCCAATAAATCAGAGGAAAATAAGATGTTCATCAGACTTGAATCTACTTTTCAAGAATCTAATGGTGTTTTCAATAACACATTTAGTTATATAAAGTTTTTTATTGTACAATAAGCAGGTTGGTGATAATTAGGGGTGCCACTGTCACCCTAAATGCATCAGGAAATTAAAGTTGTAACTCTCAACACTTCCTCGGAGAAGTGACTAGTGTGACGGACGGCTGGGCAGCGACTGGCCTCTCATTATTATCGTTTTGATCCAGCGAATCCAAAACAAATCCTGATGTTCTATTTGCACCCAGCGAATCCAAAACGGATTCGGATTCAGAGCAGAATCTGGAGTAGATTATTGGGAACAAATATAAGTGCCACAATTTCGTCTGCACTCTTAATTAACATCTTAACCACACTTATTTATTGAAAACGACTCCAAAACGATTCCTTGATTCCATATGTCACTGACGCAGTACTTAAAATCATCTCTCTGTCTGATAGCAGCTGTAGTATACATCCCTCCTTGTATTATAGCTCAGCTTTCTAGTCTGTTGGGGGCATAAGCTGTGCTTCGCGTGGCCTAGTACATTCTACTATTTATTTATTTATATATGCGATGCACACCGTGGTGTAGGTAGTTTTAAGCGTTCATTAGCTACGAATTCATGAGCAATAATGCACGACATTCACTATTGCAAGTTTCACGCACTACTGAGTAGCGACTAGCGAGTCCAGTGAGCAGCGCGTGATGAGCTATGTCTGGCAGCTGAAGGGGATGCATTTCCTCCTGGAGACCGTATTTCCTAATACACCAGCAGACTAGAGTGGTAGTTCAACCACTAAGAAGGAGGGAACGAGGCAGGTGCAGTTTCTCACAAAGAAGAAGAGACTAACAGAAGATAATTCATACCATAATATAGCTGAAGCGCTTTTATGAATTAAAAAGTCAAATAAAGAGGTTTATGCATGAAAAAGGAAGGGATGTGAAGGAACTGAAAGACAAAGAATGGGTTCAAGATCTAGCTTTCATGGTAGATATGACAGAACACTTGCATTACCTGAATACAAAGCTGCAAGGTCGCAATAAATTGGTGACATTTACATGACTCTATTCATGCTTTAGAGCTGAAGCTTTAAGTTTTTGAACGCCAGCTAGCAACAAGTAATACTGTACACTTTCCAACTTTCAAGTCCCTGCAAGATGCACCTGGGGCGAGTTCAGCTTGGGGGTGGTGGGGGTGGAGGGCCAGATTTGGGCCATTGAACGCTATTGGATAGTGAGCACGTCAATGTATTTTTTTTCGTATTGAGATGGTTCAGCTGACTGATCCAAGATGGCGGCGCACCCTTTTCATGGGCACCCTTATCGCCGTAGAAAAAATCTTGCTTGCTAACATAAGATAGAGTCTGGAGCAATTATAGCCGCAGTAAATGCAGTATTTAGATGGCTAGAAGATGTGAGGAGATAAAAGAAGCCGTAAACTCCTGTGAGCGTGGTGATATTGCGTAGGTGATTGTGTGGCTGGTAAATTTCTAGTTCCTCCCAATGTACTTGGATGTAGATAACACACTTTTCGTATACATTTTGATCCATTTCGAAAAATTTTGACATTCATTTCCGTCGCAAATGCATATATAATAAGACATCCTCATCAATCCCCAACAATTATGGGGACCTGTGGAAATGCGGGGTTCCGGGGGGAAAGACAAAATACAGTGATTGCCAGAAAGTAGTTTAGTATTTCTGCATAACTACTGCTCGGACAATATCGATATAAATATGAAATTGTACATACTATACATAGTGTACTCAACACATATGCGAAGGTTTCAGGCGGTGCTAACCATTATTTAGCTGGTAAAGCAACTTTCAAATTATGTTAGGTTAGGTTATCGGGTAGAATTTCACATCTTCACCATAATGGCGTCTGTTTACGAAATAAAATGTCTGCAACTCGTCTAACTCTCTACTTTTGGTCATAGAGAATATGTGATAGATTCTAAATTAGCTTAGGTGAAGATTCGGAAGAATTTTTTTTCTATAGATTTTGATGTGTTTAGAATTAATCTGATGTTTGTTTGTTATGCCATGCATTTTTTTCCCCAAAGTAAAAATTGCCACAAAACTGTCAGATTAATTCAAAACCATCAAAATCAATATGAGAAAAATATTACGTTTTTCTCCATAAGGGGAATAGTGGAGAAGGGCCGCGTGGGGTATGCTAGACCCACGCGTCTCTATATAACATATCTACTATTTATTTTTTCTTCATTCTACTCTACAAAATATTGTACACTCTTCCTTACGGCTCTTGCCATTATCTCAAATGGACTCTGAGGTCAATAAGAGAGGGTATCCCTACCTGTGGGAGGGGAAGAAAAATATCACGTTTGTCTTCATAGGGTGGAGAAGGCGACGCTGGCTGTGTTGCATCCTTTCGGCAACGACTTGGTGTTGCAAAACAAGATTTGTTAATTTCTCCTTTTTTTCTTAAAACTCCACTAGTTGCTTATTAATCACACGCCTAGTTAAGAAAAATAAGATTCTGTGTGAGTAAAAACATTTAGGGATCTCAGTCTTCCCGGTTATGATCGGTTAGAAGTTACGTTAATTTCGACTAGAGACTTCTGCACTGTATACAAGGCGGTAGTTATCCCTCGCACGCGTAATTTAAAGATGATCTTGATCTTGGCATCACATTAATTATACTAATGCACTATATAATTAAGATGACCGACACAGAAGAAGGAATAAGGAGAGCTTTGGATGGCGGTTTCTCATACATCGACAACTATTACTTCATCAAAACACTGGTGTCTACGTTCTACACTGACGACACAGGCTACACTCCAGCCCACATCAGTAGCACTCATTACCCACTCTTCTTCGGCAACGCGTGGGCATTCCGGTATCTGAACTTATCTACTAGTCTGTCTGTCTGTCTGATTGTGTGTTTGCTACTTCATCATAAAACTAGTGTAGACCATGACAGTAAAATGATAGCACGATCAACATGTAAGACTGGTTAATGATCTAAGGGAGGAGATCAGGATTTTGTTTTTATTGTTCTCTCCTTACAGTCCTGGTGCACCATTTCGTCTCCACTTCTGCAGTGCCATACAACAACTCCTAGATTCTGGTCTTATCACCTTTTGGATGAATGACGTAGTTAGGACCAACGTTACAGAGGAACGGCGAACTTCCAAGGAGAAAGGCATACAGACACAGCTCACTTTTCATACAGTAATATATATATTTTTGTCAAATCCAATTCGATTTATTTTTGTATTACATTTACAACCAATTTAACTTCCAATCCAATTGTTGTGTGACCAGCCTAATGGTGTGTTTTCAGGGTAGTGACGGTGAAGTAATACTGGGACTCGGGCACCTTCAGGGCACTTTCTACGCACTCTTCCTGGGTCAAGCTGCGGCCTTCCTCTCCTTTACCTTCGAGCAAATTGCGAGGCCACGTTAATTTAGATACAGACGAAGGAGCAATCATTGACGTCAATACAATAAAAAAAAATCAAATGTCATAAAAATTTGGTTCTCATGATGAAATAAATAAATGTATCAATACAAACTTTTACATTCTAACCTTATGGTTAGTTATTTTAAGATTAAAGTATGACGCTTAGGAAGGAACGACACACACACACACACACACACACACACACACACACACACACACACGCACGCATACACGCACACACACACACACACACACACATGCATATACGTGCAAATTTCTCCCTTCTCCGTCCCCCCCTTTTAATTCTCTCTCTCTCTCTCTCTCTCTCTCTCTCTCTCTCTCTCTCTCTCTCTCTCTCTCTCTCTCTCTCTCTCTCTCTCTCTCTCTCTCTCTCTCACCCCCCTTGTTGCGCACTCCTACCCCCTTCCCCCACCACCGCAGTACGATAATTTGTACATCTGAAATGGAACATAAAATGTCTTACAAACTACCTCGTGATACATTTGTTGTTCATTTAGCGGCAGCCGTTCTAAGCCTGAGTCTTTGCTCAGCCTTGTCTTTTCAACTGTTACAAGTCATCCTGCTGGTGAGTTTCATAATAGCTTTCAGTCTTTCTGACCAAAGAAGTTTGTGATTGAAGAATTTGATTTAATTTTAATGAGATATTATTTTTGTCTAGTTTTGCTTAAAGTATTTAAAGTAAAATAGTATTGAACTAATAAAATTAGGTTAATAGCAATCACAATGTTACTGCTCATAAACAATGTGTAAAGCTTTGTTCTAACAATATTATCGAAATGAAAACGACTCAGGAGCGTGTACATAAGTGCCAAAAGTACCTGAGGTGTTTATGAAAACAATACTTTTGTCACATAAGTTGCCATACTTTGGTCCTATGCGATCCGCGGCCTAACTGTAACAATTGTTTGTTTTACATCATTGTGCGATATTTGTTCACCGATTTGTTCCTCTTCCGTTGTAAGGCATTGTGAAGATAGAGGCTTCCGTTATCCCCTTGATGTTAGGGAAGCCTTCATGTTCCTACAGTGACATAATGTATTCAAACTCAACTTTATAGAAGGAATCACTACAACGTTTATTCAAATTTTAATGCACAACTTGAGTGTACGTGTAAATTCAATGTATATATATATATATATATATATATATATATATATATATATATATATATATATATATACATACATACATAACTGTGTGCCTTTCTATAAGTATGGGGCGTCCTGCCTGCAAAACTGATCGCGCTGAGCAGCACTTGTTTACGTGGCTCTGGTTTGGAGGAATGTCGTTCAGAACTATCGCGAAACAGACAAGACGGAGCCCCACCACCGTGCAGAAATGGGTGAGACGCCTGCTGGGGAAGAACGTTCACAGACGTAAATACTACCAAATGGCTGCTGCTGTTGCACCAAAACCGTCATATTTGGTAATTCATGATATGTATAGGCATAATAGTTTTCAAGAGTTTCCACATCTTGAACTCAATATTAATTGTGCTTACGGATTAAGTAATACAAAATTTTGCACATGCAAGAGTTATTTGACTTCTTCGCAGCTACTGACATAAATTGAATATATAACAAGATTCGGGAAAATAATTGTCTTTTCTTAATCCTTCTAACTAAAAATACATTACACATAAAATGACATGTGTTACCTAGACAATCATTCTTCTAGAATCAATGATATATGTACAAAAAAGAGCACAGCGTTCTATATCAATTGGATTAACGGAATCCATTGTGGTGTTCACGCAAAAACATGAATCTGAAAAGTTGTTCCATTCTAATAATAAGTTGAAAGATGGCTAATCATCTATATTTTTTGTATAAGTCTTAAGTCTGATGGTTCTAGTATGTAAATAAAAAAAAAAGATAATACGAATTACAAGCTAGGCTCTACACAGAAAAATTTATTTTCATATTCTTATGTTTACCTGTCTTTAAGAGATCGAAGGTCGTGAATCAATCTGGAACACAAGTAGTAAATGGTATACAGAGTTCAAAGCAACGAATAATCTAACTATTGAGCTCCTGCCGTGACGTCACGACCTTGAGCCATGTCAACAATCGCCATGTTTGTAAGCTAGTCACTGCCATAGTGAATATCTATTTGCAGTACAGGTGTGTATATAGACACTGTCATAGTGAATATTTATTTGCATTACAGTCGTGTATATAGATACTGTCATAGAATAGATATTTGCATTACAGTCGTGTATTTAGACAGTGTACAGACTCCATACTATACTGTTGGGTTCGTGGGTATAACCTTTGTATTGGCAAGGATGCACACCTGGCCGAGGCAGGTGCTAGGTCACCATCCCAGAAGGCAGGTCACAGCCCCGGGCTAATATCCAGTACTTATTCACTGCTGGGTGGACAGAGGCATGGGTGTAAGGAGACCGTCCAACGTTTTTCCACTCCCCCTGGGGAATAGAATTTGCATTACAGTCGTGTATTTAGACACTGCCATAATGAATAGTTATTTGCATTACAGTTGTGTATATTGACACTCATAGTGAATAATTGTTAGCATTACAGTCGTGTATATAAACTGTCATAGTGAATAGGTATTTACATTATGGTTGTGTATATAGACACCTCCGATTTGCGACGGAAACAAATTTCAAATGAATTCAAATCACATCAAAATGCAGTCAGTGCTTGACAAACCACTTTCATACAACATATTTATGACTAGTATCGTAGTAAATGATGGTATCAAATGTGAAGGCAGAAATAATTGTATTGTAACTATTATAAAACAATTTCATATATATATATATATATATATATATATATATATATATATATATATATATATATACATATATATGTATATATATATATATATATATATATATATATATAT
>JAXIVD010010027.1:0-5000 GCA_036785275.1 Cancer borealis
GGGAGAGGAAGGGTCAGTACTTGTAAGGTTTACTGAGAGAGAGAGAGAGAGAGAGAGAGAGAGAGAGAGAGAGAGAGAGAGAGAGAGAGAGAGAGAGAGAGAGAGAGAGAGAGAGAGAGAGAGAGAGAGAGAGAGAGAGAGAGAGAGAGAGAGAGAGAGAGAGAGAGAGAGAGAGAGAGAGAGAGAGAGATTAACCTATCAAATCCACATCCAATTAACATCTAAATTAACTCAATCATCAATCCATTTATTTAATTAATAAAATATAATTGATAATTTTTATATTCTCTATCTTTTCGTTCCAGATAAAAAAGGTAAACAAACTTTCAACCAATCACCAACCCGATAGCCTATCTCTGCAAAGCTGCTGATTGGCTGATAAGGGTCACGATGTTAGAGAGGCTGTGATTGGCTGGCTAGATAAGGTGTAAGCCGTAATGTCACATAGAGAGGCTGTGATTGGCTGGCTGAGTGACGTGTAGACCGTGACGTCACAGTTTATCATCAACAATGGTAAGAGAAGCAACCAGGAAGAGAAATCTGTCATATTTTCATTAATTTTACATATTTTGAAGCCATTTTAACGCCATCCAAGTGACTTTTATTTAATTTAAGTTATTACAGCGTATTTATAAACACTTGAAGGAGTATTTACGTGTTTATTAATGTTTATATAAGGGTTTGAATATGGCTGTTATTTGAGGTAATTTTGAAGGTAATGAGTTTGTTTATAGATGTAATTATGTTTGTTTGTTTGTTTTACAGGCGCGTCACTTTAAAGAACAGGATATTGATGGTGAGTATTTACCTGGTGTTAATGAGGACAGGTGGGAGGGAAGACCACCCCCCCTCTTATCTCTCTCTCTCTCTCTCTCTCTCTCTCTCTCTCTCTCTCTCTCTCTCTCTCTCTCTCTCGTGATTCTAGTCATCTTTATTTTATTTTATTTATTTATTTATTACAATAGATATAATTTTTTTTGTTTTGCTATTACTACTATTACAATTTTTTTTTTTTTTTTTTTTTACTGTGTTTGTTTTACTGTGTTTTTTACTGTGTTTACTGTGTTTTTACTGTGTTTTTTACTGTGTCAGTCAAAATTTTCTTTATATAATTTTAACCTCAGTTCAGTCAAATTTTTCTTATATATAATTGCAATCTTATTTCAGTCAAGTCTTCCAATGTTCATAACCTCACCTAACCTAACCTAACCTAACCTAACCTAAACCTAACCATAACCTAACCTAACCTAACCTAACCTATCCTCACCTAACCTCACCTCACCTAACCTAACCTAACCATAACCTAACCTAACCTCACCTCACCACCTCACCTCACCTAACCTAACCTATCCTAACCTAAACCTAACCTAAACCTAACCTAACCTAACCATAACCTAACCTAACCTAACCTCATCTAACCTAAACCTAACCTCACCTAACCTAACCATAACCTAACCATAACCTCACCTCACCTCACCTCACCTCACCTAACCTAACCATACCATAACCTAACCTAACCTAACCTATCCTCACCTAACCTCACCTCACCTAACCTAACCTAACCATAACCTAACCTCACCTCACCTCACCTCACCTCACCTAACCTAACCTATCCTAACCTAACCTAACCTAACCTAACCTCACCTCACCTAACCTAACCTAACCTCACCTAACCTACCATAACCTAACCTAACCTAACCTAACCTAACCATAACCATAACCTCACCTAACCTAACCTAACCTTACCTAGGTGCTACTTTGGCTTGTTATCTACAAGGAAAAAGTATCTACACCGTACAAGTTTTATTTTGGAATGATATCTACATAGTATAACTTATTATAACATATATAACAAAGAAAATGTAATTGAAATAGTTAGATTAGTCTAACCTAACCTAACCTAACCTCTAGATTGAATACCAAAGTAGACGTTCGTTCTATTGAGTTATAATGAAATTGAATTGGAATGTAATAATAGATGTAGGAGTGTAAAGTATTATGCATTTTTTTCTAGGCAAGCAATGGTGAAATACAGTTTGATATTATAGTAATCAGGAAAATAAGGCCAGATTAGTGTTCAGCATAATCTAAAACCTCATTGTACCAATTTTCATGAGATTCGGAGGTGTGGAATTTTTCATGAATTTTTGTAGGGTACACCCTTAGAATTTTTTAGATAAATCACATATTTCGAAATAACTCAAAATGTATGGGGTTTACGTAAAAGACATATATAATATAAAAGAAAGAACATGAGACGTTCGTTCTATTGAGCTATACTAGAACTCAATTGGAATTTAATTATAGGTGTAGGAGTGTAAAGTATTATGTATTCATTTCTTTCATAAAATTTTAATTTTCTTCATAGGTATTTGAGTTATTGAAAAGACGATGACTTTATGATATATACATAACCAAACTCCATAACTTTACTTCTATACAATTTTCCTTTAAGACTAATATTTACGTAGTAAAATGGGAAAACCTTTTTCGACCTCAATTCTGGTGGAATTTTCGAGCCACAAAATGGAAAATCCAAATATTATAGTAAGGACAAAACTAATTCCAGATTCGTGATCAGCATGCCCGAGAACACCTTGGTACCAATTTCCATAAGTTATCCTAATCTAACTAACGTTTCCCACCCATTTGACTTTTTGGCTGAAATCATGATATTTTGAATGACTCGAAAACTATGAAGTTTACGTCAAAAATGTATAGAATAATGTCCTCCTTTCCTTCCATCTTACAACTGACCTTCCTCTGACCTTCAATTTCACTCACTCGCTATATAAAGTGTAGATTGCATACCAAAGTAGATTCATGGCACGTAGATAACAAGCCAAAGTAGCACCCGTTACCTAACCTAACCTCACCTCACCTAAACTCACCTCACCTCACCTCACCTCACCTAACCTAACCTAACCTCACCTTCTTTACCCCAGAGTTCCGTGAGTGTTTTTCCCTGTACGCGCGTCACGGCACCATACGCACACTGGACCAGCTTACCGTGATCATGCGTTCCCTCGGCCTCAGCCCAACTATTTCTGAGCTCAAGACTTACTTCAAGGATAAGGGTGAGCAAGGGAGGAGTGGGTGTGGGAAGGGTGTTGGGGGAGGGGGTTTTGGGGGGAAGGGTGTGTGGGGTGGTAAGGGTGTGTGATAGTTTTTTTGTAATTATAACCCTTACCCACCCTAACACACCCTAACCCAGCCTAACATCCTCAAACATACCCAAACACACTAAAAAATCCCTTTCACACACCCAACACCCTCAAACACACCCTAATCCACCCAAACACACCCTCAAACACACTCAAACCCACCCTAACACCCCCCCAAACACACCCTATCACCCTACAGGAGGCAAGATGAGTTTCCCAGACTTCCTCGAGGTGATGCACAGACACAGCCAGGTGGAACACATCCCCGAGGAGATCCTAGCAGCTTTCCAAGGACACGACCCGAAGCGGACAGGATCCATCTCAGCCAGGGAGCTGCGGCACATCCTACTGCACTGGGGGGAGCGGCTGAGTCATAAGGAAGGTGTGTACGTGTGTGTGTGTGTACGTGTGTGTGTGTGTGCGTGTGTGTGAAGTATAGACTGTACTTTTTAGTGTTTTTGAAGAATGAAAGATAGGAATGAAAATATTTATGATTTTTTTGATGTAATTACTAATAGTCGTCCTTCTCCCTTCACCCTTATCACCCTTATCACCCTTCCTTCACCCTTATAACCCCTCCTTCACCCTACACAGTTGAACAGATCTTCCGAGAGGCTAACATCTCCCCCAACGGAATGGTTCGCTATCAAGATTTCTGCCGCATAGTGTGTGCTCCCGTGCCTGACTACTACTAGCCGGGTCACACTAGGTCACACTGGGCCACGCTAGGTCATACACACTGTCTACAAGGTCATATGAGGGTGTGCTGTTTGATCCGGCTCCTTCAGTGTCTCCTACAGGTCACTCGTAGGTAAGGCGGGTCATGAGAGGTTGTAGGTAGTAGTAAGGTCATGTTGTTTGACCTTTGACCTTTGTTTGTATTGGGTTGGGTTGTAGTGTGTGTGTGTGTGTGTGTGTTTGTGTTTTTTTTATTTTTATTTTTTTTGTAAATAATTGTTTTGAAAGTTTATTTATTTATGTATTTTTTTTTGTAACTTTATTTTTTATTTTTATTGTTTTCTTATTCTTATCATTTATTTATTTATTTTTTTTGTTTTGTTTTTTGTTTTGTATTTCATTTTTTTGTTTTTTTGTTTCATCTTTTTCTCTTTTTTTTATTATTATTATTATTATTTTCATTTTTCTCTTTTTTTTTTTTATATTATGACATCTTAAAAAAACACTTAATTATTAATAAAAAGAGGTTGTTTTTGTAATTAATTTTAAGAATAAGAGGTTTGAAGTATGACTAATTATGTTCTATAGATGATTGAACACACACGTAATTAAGGTTGTGATTGTTATATAGTTGACCTTGTTATGGGGAAGATAATTAGCGTGTTAATTATAATTGCAGCTCATAATTACTTTTTTTTAATTATAGATATTTTAATTTATTTATTGGCTTTGTCTCGTGATTTTGTTTATATATTTTATTTTATTTTATTATACTATAGACGTTTTAAATCCGTTTCATTTGTTTTGTGGAAAGTTACAGAATTTTTCGTTTGTACATAACATTAAGACACATATTAATTCCCTTTTAATTTGGTTTCATTAAGTTTTTCAAAATAACTTCCATCCAATTTAGAGATAGTTTTAAACATTTCATTTATATAATTGTGTTTTGCAAAGAATTCTCCACCAGATTGAGATATTTTTCAACTTTTTTCATTTATTTAATTGTGTTGATCAAATATCTTCCCGTCAGACTAAACTAACATTAATTTCAAACCTATGTCAATTATCTATCATCTTAATTACCCCTTCAACTAATTAAACAACTAATAGAGGTAATTTAAGCACCTAATTATACCACACCGGTTCTGTAGGCGT
>JAXIVD010010027.1:10000-14208 GCA_036785275.1 Cancer borealis
ACGCGTACTTACTGCCTGACAAACGTGAATCGCATCAGCACGCTCCTCCTTGCTCCCATCATATTCCTATCTTGCTGCTGCTGCTGCTGCTTGGAGGATGCTGCGGGTTGTTCACTCATCACCTGAAACACCATCCGTTTAGTCGTTATAATAATAATAATGATAAATAAATAAACTTGCTTCTTTTAAGACTTCTACGTATAGCAATGTTTTTTTAAATCTTTTATTCATTAATCGTCGGTTATCATTGTTATTCATCGTTATGTTATTCACAGTTATTCATCCTTCACTAAACTGTCGTGTCGCGCACCAGGAAATAAATTCACATGCAACGTTAACTTTTAATGGAAAAAAAGGGCAGTGCTTACAGGTACGGCAGCTACACCTGTAAGTGTTCGCTTATAGATACGGCACGTACCTAACTTTTGTGTAATAAAATATAAAATCCTTATATAACTGAACCAAACTGAACCAAACCAAACCTAACCTAACCATAACCTTACGAATGCTGTATCCTCATGGTGTTCCCTTATAGATACGGCATGTGCCTAACCTAACATAATGTAATCAACTTCACATAACTTGAAAGATGCTATACCAGGTAAATAATATGGCACATGCCGTAGGAATAGCGGATGACAATGGTACGACTGCCGTATCTCTAAGCATTTTGTAATAGCAGTAATAATAATAATAATAGTAATAAGTGAGCATCATTTCTCTCTTCCATACAAACAACAATATAATTACGTAACATACTTGTTCTCTTCACCTGTTACATAAGAAAAACAAGAATTTCCAGTAAAAATCATTAACACACACACACACACACACACACACACACACACACACACACACACACATACACATACACATACACATACACACACACACACACACACACACACACACGAGTACATAGGTGTCCCAAAATAGGTGAGATAGGCAGGGTGACTTACCTCTCCCTACCTACCTTGACATGACCTTCAGTAACCTTACCTGCCGTTACACACACTAATTAAAGATGACCCAGGTTAGGACAGATGTGTGCAGGTAGGTGTGGCAGGTGCTATAGTGGCGTTATAGAGGCTGAATGTGGTGTGAGTCAGGAAAATGTTCAATGTTTCCGTCTCTTGATTTGAGTATTTATTCGATGACACAAGCTCTGTTTGTATAAATCGGTCTTATATAACAGTGTAAGTACAGGTTTGAGGATGTCCATATAGTGATTTTTCAAGGAGTTTCATATTTATTCGTCTTTTTGAAGTGTTAGGTTGGTGTGCTGTAGTTAGGAATGGTGTTATAGGTGTTAATTGAGTTTGTGTTAGGGCCGAAGTAGAGCAAGTACGGATTTAAGGTAGTTATAGTGAATTTTTAAGGTGTTTCTTATTTATTCGTGTTTTTTTAAAGTGTTAAGTTAGTGTGGTGTAGTTAGGTAAGTAGTTATAAGTGTTAAATATGTTTGCGTTAGGGCCGAAGTAGCGTTAAGGCAGGTGGCGGGAAGCTAAGGCAAACACTCGGTATTTTAACGTGTAATTACTCTGCAAAAACCAGTACTAAGATAAGGTTTTGCTAAGTTTTGGCAGGTCAATGACTGCATGAATTGTGTGTGCCTGAGGTGTGTGTGTGTGTGTGTGTGTGTGGGTGGGTGTGTGTTGCTAAAGTATACTATAAGTTACATTGGAATTCATCTTCTCTCGCCCTAATTTTTTTTTTTTAAGTAAAGATTATCAACTTCTCAGCAGCAAAAAATACGCTAGTTTTTGTCCGTTTTATAGAATGGATATAATGTTGTTAGAGTCAGTGCAGAGAAAGTTGACCAAAATGATAGAAGGAATTCGTACTTTTAGCTATGAAAGGAGACTAAAGCTTTTGAAATTACACTCACTGGAGCGACGTAGAGTAAGAGGAGATCTGATTGAAGTATTTAAGTGTTAGAAGGGATTTAATAAGAGGGATGTAGGATTGGTTCTTACGATCAGTAGTCAAGATATAACAAGGAGTAACTAGAAAAATGTACATATGTAAAAGAGATAGGCCTAGATTGGTTTACAAATAGGGTGGTAGATGATTGGAACAGATTCAGTCAGCAGGTAGTTAGTGCACAGACGATAGGGAGTTTGAAGAGAAGACGAGACGGCTTTATGGATGTGGATGAGAGGTGGATGTAGGTAATAAGGGAGTATTGGAGTAACAGGACTAGAAGGCTTTATGGATGTGAATGGGAGGTGGATGTAGGTAATAAGGGAGTATTGGAGTAACAGGACTAGACGGCTTTATGGATGGGGATGAGAGGTGGGTGTAGGTAATAAGGGAGTATTGGAGTAACAAGACTAGACGGCTTTATGGATGGGGATGAGAGGTGGGTGTAGATAATAAGGGAGTATTGAAGTAACAGGAGTAGACGACTTTATGGATGTGGATGAGAGGTGGATGTAGATAATAAGGGAGTATTGGAGTAACAGGAGAAGACGACTTTGTGGATGGGGATGAGAGGTGGATGTAGGTAATAAGGGAGTATTGGAGTAACAGGACTAGACGACTTTATGGATGGGGATGAGAGGTGGGTGTAGGTAATAAGGGAGTATTGGAGTAACAAGACTAGACGGCTTTATGGATGGGGATGAGAGGTGGGTGTAGATAATAAGGGAGTATTGAAGTAACAGGAGTAGACGACTTTATGGATGGGGATGAGAGGTGGGTGTAGGTAATAAGGGAGTATTGGAGTAACAAGACTAGACGGCTTTATGGATGGGGATGAGAGGTGGATGTAGATAATAAGGGAGTATTGAAGTAACAGGAGTAGACGACTTTATGGATGGGGATGAGAGGTGGGTGTAGGTAATAAGGGAGTATTGGAGTAACAGAAGTAGACGACTTTATGGATGGGGATGAGAGGTGGATGTAGGTAATAAGGGAGTATTGGAGTAACTGGCTGTGATTCGCTCTTGGTTTCGTTCAGTTCAAACCTAACCTTGAAATATTATAAGACACGTGATAATACATACCTGTGTGTAATAATATATATATATAGATGATGCTTTAAGGAAAAACAACGCAGTAAGAATTGATAGATAGGCGACACAAATAATATAAAATGATGATACAGGTTGACTATCAATAATCCGGCAATCAATTTTAGAGTTCCATCAGTTTTCCGGCATGAAAACATAAACATAAACAATGCCTCCAGAAAACAGTGGCGCACTAACCGGGGAAACTTGAAACGGCGCTTTGAAATTCATACCGGAAAACTGATGGAACCGGAAAATTGATAGCCGGATTATTGATAGTTAATGCATTTATCCGACACTCTTGTTTCATCACGTATATCATCTCTTGCTCAACATAATTAAATCACTTACTTACGTTTATAATTACTCCGTCTCAGGAAGTATAATTATTATTGTTAATGCTGGTGTTTGTCTCAATGATACTCGGTCACACACAAGCGATTTTAAAAAGTTGTTTGATAATAGTTTGATGATAGTTAATAGTTGATAATATTTTAGTAATACTTTAATAATAGTTTAGTAATAGTTTAGTAATAGTTTAATAATAGTTTAGTAATAGTTTAATAATAGTTTAATAATAGTTTAATAATAGTTTAGTAGTAGTTTAATAATAGTTTAATAATAGTTTAATAATAGTTTAGTAATAGTTTAATAATAGTTTAATAATAGTTTAATAATAGTTTAGTAATAGTTTAATAATAGTTTAATAATAGTTTAGTTAATAAAGATGTGTATGGCATCGATTCGGTATATAGAATGTGACGTTGAGAATTGATATAAAAGTAATTGATGTCATAGTTGAAATAATATAACAATTATTTTTGGAGTTTATTTTTGATTTTTGAATTCATTATTTTTGCATTCAGTTTAAGTTTTTTTTTTTTATAATTATGAATCGATTTATTTTTATTTGTTTTTAGTTTCGTTCAGTTTTTCCTTTAGTTAATTGTATCAAAGTATAAATATAATACTTGAATATATGATTAATTTATGACGTTGAAGTGTCCGTGTAAGTGTGAAGATGTATTAATGTGTGTGTGTGTGTGTGTGTGTGTGTGTGTGTGTGTGTGTGTGTGTGTGTGTGCGTGTGTGCGTGGAGTGCAGGTGAACTTAACTTTGTAATTACAAAAGGATGATAAATTCCGAGGTAAATATTAGACTGAAAATTGTTACTTGATCTTCTTTTCTTTTTCT
>JAXIVD010010028.1:0-2500 GCA_036785275.1 Cancer borealis
TCAGGTTTATAAAGAAAAATAACAAGTTTCTGAGACGATGTGGTATTGAGAGGGAGGAGGAAATAGTGGACTTGTCTCATCTCCTTCCTTTCCCTTAACATTATAACATATATTTTTTTTCTATCTTTGATCAATAAAATAAAGAAACAAGGTACAACTAGTATCATCTAATCAAGGTGACTGTTGGGCCCCCATTAGTGCGCTGGTCGGGCCGGAACACGACTGTCCATCATACATGAATACTGATGTAACTTTTGTCTCTGTCCTTTTGTGTAGACTCGTAGCTGTGTCGGATATTAATTAGTAAAAGCGTGTAACCAACGAGGCAGGTAATTTTTGATAATGATTACAGTTCAATCAGCAAAATTTTGTAGCATATGCATATAGAAAATAATGTATTATTCCAATCAAACACGGTCAAAAGGCCGGTCCTTCTGACTACGAATCAATATCTGATGTGAGTAATTCTGTTATGGCAGTCATTGGTCTTTGTTCGGAATTGATACATTGATGTGCTGGTTTATGATTTGTACGTGGCTCTGTTCAACAATTGATATATTATTCACATTATTCATATTAGTGTCATTATTACTATTATTATCATTGTTATCATTATTATTATTAATATTATATTTATTATCATCATTGTTATTATTGTTGTCATCATTATCCTAGTGGTTTTCATTGTTAAGATTACTGTTGCTGCTGTTATTGTTGCTGAATTACTACTAAAACTACTACTACTACTACTACTACTACTACTACTACTACTACTACTACTACTACTACCACTGCTGCAGTTGTTATTGGTGCTGTAAACTAAATGATTCTTTACTGTCGAAAAAACACAAGCCTTCCGAGCATTGACAAATAGGACTTTTATTTATATTCACCTTCAAATATAACATACAATAATATAACAAAAATCATATAGGACAAACATGGCGATGGAGGAAAATAAAAAGGAAATAATAAGTGGAGGAAGATAAAACATCGAATGAAACGACACGACAAAAAGTAGAACCACAAAACCAACAACAAGAACGACAACGATGAAGTATTTATTATGGCACTGTAGGTGAGGTCTTGTATATACACACACATTCTCTCTCTCTCTCTCTCTCTCTCTCTCTCTCTCTCTCTCTCTCTCTCTCTCTCTCTCTCTCTCCCGGACAGAGGCGAGCAAGTGGCGATACATCTTGTTTTGTGTCGTGTCGCCGCTGTCCAGGGCGCCGGGGACCCTCCTGACAAAGACCCGCAGTAGAGAGAATGAGAGAGAGAGAGAGAGAGAGAGAGAGAGAGAGAGAGAGAGAGAGAGAGAGAGAGAGAGAGAGAGAGAGAGAGAGAGAGAGAAAAAAAAAAAAGAGAGATACTTTTGCTCAGTGTTTGTGTTCCATCTCTTCCCTTCTTTAAGTTTTCTGCCCATAACTCATGTAGAATTTTAGTATACATGATCTTTTTCCTCCACCTCTTTCCTATTGCTCTTCTTCTTCTTTTTTTTTCTTTTTCTTCTTCTTCTTCTTCTTCTTCTTCTTCTTCTTCTTCTTCTTTTATTTATTTTTTTTCTTCTTCTTCTTCTTCTTCTTCTTCTTCTTCTTCTTCTTCTGCTTCTGCTTCTTCTTCTTCTTCTTCTTCTTCTTCTTCTTCTTCTTCTTCTTCTTCTTCTTCTTCTTCTTCTTCTTCTTCTTCTTCTTCTTCTTCTTCTTCTTCTTCTTCTTCTTCTTCTTCTTCTTCTTCTTCTTTTTTCTTCTTCTTCTTCTTCTTCTTCTTCTTCTTGTTCTTGTTCTTGTTCTTCTTCTTCTTCTTCTTCTTCTTCTTCTTCTTCTTCTTCTTCTTCTTCTTCTTCTTCTTCTTCTTCTTCTTCTTCTGCTCTGCACACACAAACACTCACATTCACACACAAGCACACTGATTTTTTACGTCTTTTTTATTATTACTTGGAACAGAGACGCGGCTCTAGTGATAAGTTTATTTGGTGACAGTGTGTGTAAAGTTTGGTATTCCAGATCCACATTCATTACCGTCAGTTAGTTTACATTTGCGCAGAAAACTACCAGTGACGGAGATAAATTTGGAATTAGATATGAAATAATTAATGTTCACCCTTCAGTAGCGAGAGTATATAAATATGAAGAAGGCATAGCAAATGTCACCTAAGCCTTTGTAGTTGAATTATTAGTACGTATCAGTCGTACAAAAGCCAAGTACATTACCGAAAACGAAGGAAGAATATTTAATGTAAGAAAATTAGTAAAAATGAATACAAAATGAGAAGAAAATCAAAATGTAAGAAAAGAATGACAATTTATCTACATAATGGAGTGTTGACGCAAAAACATCAGAATTAAATTAATAAAAGAGAAAACGAAAGAGAAAGAAAACTAACAATAAACGATCAAAGTGAATAAAATAAAAACAATAACAACACATGGAAAGAGTAAGATCAAGAGCCAAATATGTGCATAGTAAAATATCAAAATAGAAAAGAAAATTGAAAAGG
>JAXIVD010010028.1:7500-14201 GCA_036785275.1 Cancer borealis
GTTACCTACACGCAAGGTGAATGGGCATCTTCTTGACTGATCACTATTCTGAAATACAGCAATTCCAACGGGACAAACATCTGCCTCCCTTCCTAAACACACGGCACTCAGTATGCACATTCTGATTAGTAAACAAAACCTTGGTCGCTCCAGTTGTGTTCGAGGATCGTGAAGACGGAGTGGGTTTTGTTTGTGGTTGATGGCTCGTCTTTGAAGGCAATGAGATGGCTGTCAAACCCAAGAACCTTCTCTCCTTGACGGAAAGCAAATAGTGTGTGTGTGTGTGTGTTGTGTGTGTGTGTGTGTGTGTGTGTGTGTGTGTGTGTGTGTGTGTGTGTGTGTGTGTGTGTGTGTGTGTGTGTGTGTGTGTGTGTGTGTGTGTGTGTGTGTGTGTGTGTGTGTGTGTGTGTGTGTGTATGAAAGCTTAGTTTATGATTGTCATAATGATTCCAATTCCCTTTTTCACACTCAGCAGATTAAGTATTCAGCTTTCAGAAATGGTGTATGACAGAATGTAAAAAAAATTTAATAAAAATAGTGAAAACAAATTCCATTTTCACTGAGACTGTAAGTGAGCAGGTCAGGTCATCATAAATATTTGCCTTTTTTCACGTGATTTGCCTTTTTTTCACGTGTGGATAAATAACATTCAAGGCAATTTAATACCAAACAACGAAATATAAAAATAAAACAAGGCCAGAAACAAAAACACACATAGAGACACTACGAGAGTTGACTTGGGATCTTGTTTCAAATAGATAAACATTTGTAGGTCATTGAGGAACCTCCGCAGTCACTCCCGCAGCACCATAACGAACAAGCGTAAATAAAACACATATTGATTTGTTTCCTCTGTCGTGTGTCGGTTTCATCACGACTTGTGGCACCGTCGCGATACTTTACATTGCGTGTCCTTCGCGGATGTGGACCTAACCTCCCTCTCTCCATCTCTCTCTCTCTCTCTCTCTCCTCTCTCTCTCTCCTCTCTCTCCTCTCTCTCTCTCTCTCTCTCTCTCTCTCGTCTCTCTCTCTCTCTCTCTCTCTCTCTCTCTCTCTCTCTCTCTCTCTCTCCTCTCTCTCTCTCTCTCTCTCTCTCTCTCTCTCTCTCGCCGGCGGACAAAACTTTCCATTGGATTTCGATACCAGTGATCATTACCACCATTACGCGGCTGAGTGGGCTACGTGTTGGTGCCGGACGATCCCACTCATGATTGCAGAATTTCCTGAGTTGGCTCAAGATAGCGACGGTGTTGGCTGGCTGGCTGGAACGAGGAGTGAGAGGAGAGTAGGGGAGGAGTATTGAAAGGAGACGATTGGAAAGGGAGACAGAAGGTGAGGGTAGGAAAGGAAGGAACGGTACAGGTTTAGGAATGAGGATAAATTTGCATTGCGTTATGAGATTGATGAGGATATTACATGACTGACTGGATAATGTAAGGAGGTGAGGGTGGATATATGTACATATATTGTGATTAATTTTTTTTAATGATTTTTGTAGCTTATTTTTCCTCTATTATTTATTTGACTATCGTTAATACGTTTGAATTTTTTTTTTTCTCTATCTCTCTCTCCACACACTTAAGCCGTCGTGGGAGAAGGAATAAGGAAGAAAAAAAGTAAAGCGAGTAGGACAATCATAGTAAAGGTGGAAAAGGAACAAGAACGAGAACACATAAGGATGATGAGGCTTAGTAATGGATATTCGATAATCTGCGTCTATATAATGGTTTTTAGACGACAAAAAATCATAATCTCGAGTGTATCCATTATATATTTTTTGTCATTATTTTCAAGGTCAGGAGTCTTCTTTCGAGGAGATAAGAACATAAACACACACACACACACACACACACACACACACACACACACACACACACACACACACACATACACACGCACACGCACACGCACACGCACACACGCACACACACACACACACACACACACACACACACACACACACACACACACACACACACCTATCACTATCACGAACTGTTAATCGATCAAGAGGCGAAGAAGATCTCTCCTCTTTATACTTCCCCTAAAACCTCTTCCTCTTCTTACCTCACTTACCTCCTCTTCTTCTTCCTTTACTCATGATTTCTTCCTTCACTTGCCTTCTCTCCTTCCTTCTTCACCCACCTCTCCTCCTCCTTTAGTGATATATAGTGTTATTTCCCTCTTGTATGTTTCTTTTCACCCATGTTTGTCTTCCTCCTCTTTCACCATAACCTCCCCAACATTTTCCTCCCTCTCCCTATACCTCTTCCTCTTGGTTATAGGTCTTCGTCTTCCGCGTCACACCATCAGTTCTCTTAACTTTCTAACCAATTATCCGTTTACTTATCCATTACGAAAGTCACCCCTCACGTCCCTCCGACAGTCCAGTAATTCTTTCTGTCTAAATAATGTTTCTGTATAATCTTTCAGCACCTTTACACGCTACGCTTAATGATTCGTTACACAATAATTACATTCATTCGGTGAACTTTCCATTTTTATCTCTGGCTTAGCTGTGGTGATGAACTTTTAACAACATGCTTAATGTAAAAGAATTAGGAATGTCAGGTTCCTTGTGTCTGACATACGTAGTGGAATTCAATTGTCTCCGTGGAGAGTGTGGATAAGTGGTGGCATTACGGCCGCCGTGAGCCAGAATTAGGTAGAGGAAAAAGTTAAGTCAGATTGTATTACGCTAAAAAAATGAAGCAAGTTTGAGTAACTAAATTGTTTGGGTGCGTCTTGCTGTCTGTCTGTGTGTCTGTTGGTATTTCTCCTTGTGTTTTTTCTGTCTGTCTGTCTGTCTGTTTTGTATGGATGTTTGTAATGTAAATAATATCATAAATGTCTGCGCTTTGAATATTTACATGTTTGATTTTGTATACTCACTTTTCTGTTTATGTGACTTCATCTATCCTTTTGTCTGCCTTTTAAACATTTGCATATATGTTTTCAAATATTTTCCTGTATGCAATGTTTGCTTAGCCTTAACGCCGTGCTTCGCGTCGGGCTGCGACAGGCGGCGCAATACATCACCACCATTGTGTCAATTACATTAAAATTTACAGCAAGGGTGTGAACAAAAAATAGCCCTTTTATTATGCAGACAAAAAAACAAGTTTTCATAAATTTTTAGCGCATATTTCATCTGTTCGGCTCTATGTATTTCAATAAAGTGTCTATAAAATATATGCACATTTATGTTCATGATAATTCTCTTTTTTGCGAATATTTGGAAATGTTATTGTTATGAAAGCAATGAAGGGCAAGGGGGTAGAGAGGGCAGGGGGCAATTTTTTTTTTTGTTGGTGTGTTTGTGTTTGAGTGTGTGTGTGTGTGTGTGTGTGTGTGTGTGTGTGTGTGTGTGTGTGTGTGTGTGTGTGTGTGTGTGTGTGTGTGTGTGTGTGTGTCTAGTAGTAGTAAAACTGACATGACGTAAGCCTACTTCTGAACATTGATTAGTGAGATGAAAGTACGTAAGTCTACATTTTTATAGTCTTCCCTCACCTCACTCCTCACACCACACACCACTAAGCTCACCTCGTCCCTCATTCACCATTCGTCCTCACTCTTACATCACCACCACTACGTATACACGGATACATGATATTGCCGATCGCTACTCTCCACATTCCTGTCTTTCTTTCCCATTGCTCTACCGCACAAAGAACCCCTCTGATAGCGACAAGGCATTAACAGCTTAGTGGAAATGCCATGGACTGTATAAAAAAGAAAGAAAGAAAACACGCGAGTGGATGAAATATTAAACACTTTGTCGATGGAGGAAAATCGACAGACGAATAATTTACAAAACTCTGAAAAATAAATTACGTACAAAATTATATGATATGCTTCCACACGTTCTTTATATATTTATCATGATACCGTTCCAGCGACTCCACATGACAATAGTATGTAATTAAGTAAGACACACTCTGCCTTATGTCAAGATTAGCGCGTGGATTCAGTGACTGACTGATTGACTAATTGATTCTGTCATGAAAGGAGGAAGAGAAAAAAAAGAGGTAGTTAGGGAGAGTCAAGATAGAGGAAAGGGACAGAAAGGAGGAGGGCGCGGTGACGGGTGGAAAAAAGAAAGGAAAAGGAGAATCTTGGCTCGATGCTCAGAGGTAAAGTTTGGGTGGTGTGTAGTAGTACCTTGGCTGGCCGGCTAAGGGATGGCCGCCAAGTTTGGCTGTGTTCACTTCAGATTGGCGTCGTTTACGGCCTGATGCTGACCATTCCTATCGCGTCGGGGAAGGGCATCTGGTAAGGCGAAAGTAGCTCTCCATCTGCTAGGTGTCGGTACAGATCAGTGAGGATGTGGGGAGTTCAAGATGAGGCTAACAGATATCTTCTTCAGGAAATTGTATCAAGGTGAAAAATACTGAGAATACTTTTAAAATTTGCTAAGATCAGGTTGAAATACACTTGGAACGGGGAGTTGCAGGGCGGGTCTTGGCAGGGCAGTGTGGGGTCACGTCAAACCAAAGAGATTATTGGTCAGTGTTCCTCGTGCTATAAAACCTTCGTAGGAGGTTTTAATGATGCACCGGTGTCCTCCAGGGCCAGAAAATCAGATTAAGTTCGTTTCTTGGCAGCAACACGAAAATTAACGAAATAAAGAAAAGGAAGAAAGTGTGGACAGCAAGCGAGTACGAAATATAAGGCAGAAAAAAACATCTTCCAACCTGACTTGCTCGAAAAATAGAAACTGCTGGAAAGGTCATTGGTGTTACCACAATTGTCATTCCCGGCGGGAGTGACCTGCTAATGGCCTAAGACACGACCACATCAGTGAGTAAGGCTCAGCTTACACCCTCCGACTTTAGCCTTTGCATCAGTATGACTTAACGGCATCTATCCTTGGGCGTGGTGCCGCGACCTGGAAACTGGGCTTTTATCTGCTTTTCTGCCCTGTATATAAACGCTGTCCCTCAAGGCCAAAGCGAAGCCACACCCGTTCACCTGGGCGGCATTGTTGTTTTAAAGGAAGGTTGATCCATGACGGCCCCTTCACGTCAACCCCTCGATGCCGGTGCTTTGGGAGGCCCAATGAAGATCAACAAGAAGCACCAGGATTTCAAGGTGACAAAGAACGAACTTGGGTTTAGATATTCCATGGCGATGCAACTCTTGGCTTGTAGGGCGCCTTGATCCTTCTGAGCCTCCTGGATGGTGTTAGTGAGGTTATGTGTTACCGTGAAGGAAAGAACACGCATGGGACAATTATGATTATTTGGGCTAAAGAAGAAGAAAAGCAAGGAGTACAAAGGAATATAAAGGAATAATAGACAGCAAAAGTCTTACTGAACCTAACGAGGAGGAAGAGGAGGAGGAGGAGGAAGAAAACAAAATAAAAAAAAGATTTCTTACTTATATTGCAATGATGAAAATTTTTTTTATATTTTGTGTCTTCATAATTTATAATGGTCAACAATAAATGACACTAAAAAAGGATTACGAACAATCATTATTCTTTCATCACAAAATGTGGCGTTGGTATCAACATTAGTTTAATCTTGACAAATAAATTGTATTTGGCAGAAGCACAAGTGACTAACATCTAACGGTCCCACTTGCAGACCTGACTCAAAAAATCAATGCATCAACGAACATAATAGGAAAAAATATCGAAAGGAAAGTTTTTACTCCGGACAATTTCGTCTGAATGACAACCAATTTCAGGATCCATAGCGTGGGAATTTGTCCATCAACTAAACAAGGAAAGACAATACTGCTGAGCTTGCTTCAATCAAAGAGGAATACTATACTTCTATGCATTTTTTGGATTATGATATCATTGGCAATGCTTAAGAACGACAAAAAGCTCAATATGCAGGTAAAATCATAATCGAAATTATGAATTATTATGACTTTCACTTTTTTAGTAGTAATCTAAAGATGTTAGCCAAACACACAGTCTCCTTCTCACAACAATACATCACTTAAATCAGTTTAATTTCAGTCGTTTTCGCATAGAGAAAACCGACTGGCATGTTACGCCTCCTGGCGGTGGCGAGCCGACACAAAGCGACCAGACATTAAAGCTGGAGTAATTGGCAGGTAGAGACAGGTGATGGTGGAGGCATGAGAACCACACACACTGCTTGCAACTATGGCGTGCCTTCAGAATCTGTGCGTGAGGAGCAGCAAAGACTCTGTGATTGAGGTGCAGCGTCCCATTAGTCTACGGATAAACACACCCACTTTTCACTACCCACGACTTTAAAGGGCGGGAGGGCGTGAGGGAGCACCTAGTAGCAGGATGTTGTCTGTAATTGCTCCAGGTGATGCCACATGAAGCTGGTTGGTAATGAAATGAGAAAACGGTAACTATAGTGGATTAGTGAGAAAGATAATGCAATGACTGTGTGTGTATCTAATTACCTGCTACCTGCTGGAAATTAGGAGGAAGGGCAAGGGGAGAGGGAGAGAGAAGGAGTGATGAAAGGAAGGAGGGAGGGAGGGAAGCAGATTGGAGAGATCGTTAGATAGATAGAAAACAAAACAAAACTTGTAAAAAAAAAAACCGCACAAATAAAAACAAACATGCACATACAAAAAACATAAGAAAATACAAGAAAATCTAAGCTCAAAGAAAACGAAATTTAGTGTCTGGCAGCAGCACCATCACCATCAACACCACCTTCACCACCACCAACACCACCACCACCACCACCACCACCACCACTACC
>JAXIVD010010029.1:2500-7500 GCA_036785275.1 Cancer borealis
TACACCCCCCCCCCCCCCCACACACACACGAAACTTTGCTCATACCCAGCGCGTGAAGCATCTCCTGCTACTCACTCACAGTCACGATCAATACCATGAGCATTACTGAAACATTTGGTCCCGACACTGTGAGTCTTTCCTCCTTGTCTCATTACTCACGATTATGACATCAATTTATCTTCGGTAAAAGGAAGTTTATGCAGGACGCTGGCATAATCCATCACGATGTCTCCCCTTACTCATATAATCATAATTCCCGAGCTACGTTTATGAACTCTCTGCAATCTAAAATCTTAACACGAATTAGAATATTTTTTTTCTCCCAGCGAATCTATTTCTGAAAACTCATTAAAATGTTTCCGAAATCTCTAGCTATCTATTTTCTTTTTGTCATCTGAGCAGCGTGTATAATATTATTCCAAAAAAATTTGAATTAAATCGTAGCTATATTGGAGTTGCAGCAAATCACAACCCGATGCTCGCTTTCCTCCTTCCAACTCACTACACACACACACAAACATACACACATACACACATACACTCACACACACACACACACACACACACACACGCGCGCGCGCGCACACACACACACACACACACACACACACACACACACACACACACACACACAACGAAAATGGCTGTATATATGTAAAATGAGTGATAAAAAAAAATTATACTATGCACTACCTAGAAACATGAAGTAAAGAAAAAAAAATGAAGTTAAGCAGAAGCCACAGGAATAGCAAAGAAAATTAAATTAGAGTAAAAAAAAGAAGAAAATAAACGCGACCTGAAATACCTCTGCAGTTTTATCCGAGAAAAAGAAAATAAGCCGAGAGTGGGAAGGAGGAAGGGAAGAAAAGAGAGAGAGAGAGAGAGAGAGAGAGAGAGAGAGAGAGAGAGAGAGAGAGGAGAGAGAGAGAGAGAGAGAGAGAGAGAGAGAGAGAGGAGAGAGAGAGAGAGAGAGAGAGAGAGAGAGGAGACTGCAAGAAGGGAAGAAACACAATAAGAAGAATAAGGAGAGAAGAGAAGAGAGAATCGATCTTTGCCCAAACAAAATTCTTAAAGAGGTAAAAAAAAAAGGTCTTGTGTGATATGAGAGAGCGGAGATAATACCCTGACCAGATACATTATGTGATACACTGCTAGTCTACGGATCAGAGTAATTTCAAACTGGATGAGACGAGACGGGAAGGAACTGGACGGGAAGGACAGGACGGGACGGGACGGGATGGAACGGGAAGGAAGGGGATCAAAACGGGAAGTGATGGGACGGATGGGAACGGGTAGAACGAAACGGGACAGGACGGAATGGAGTGTGAAGATATGGATTGGGACAAAAAGAGACGGGAAGGGGCAAGGGTACTGGACAGGATGGGACGGGACGAGGCATGAAGGGACGGGAAGGAAGTGGGCAGGTAAGGGCAGTGTCATTTTGAGGTAGTAGGCAGCACCTCGACGCCTGTGTGTTTGCGTGAGGTCGTTAGTAATGCACTGTTATCAAGGTGTCTGTTTATTTTTTTGTACTAATGTTGGTTTTAACATTAAATGATCTATTATCTTTAGTCTGTAGGACCTTTTCAAATAATTATTACAGTATTATTCAAAAAATCGTTCTTTTGGAAATTTAATAATTAATAACTTAGATAACTTTTTCTTCTTCAAAGGAAATATCAATTGTGTCAGTAACTTTTTGCTAGATAAGTGTAATAATATAAATGTTGTGAGATGACGTAACACCGGCCACACAAGCTGCTGAGTTCACTAAGCTCACAATCCTTCTCCTCACCGCAACTCTCCGTCAGGATCATGCTAAAACAACACTGTAGCGCCAGGTAATGATCTCTTTCTATTCTGTGCAACCAACCACAACACTGGAACTAAATATGTCCACTATTACGAGAGACACACGGCCAAAGTTTTCCTGAAATTCTCTCAAATTGTCGCCAGCAGCCCACGCGGGGACACAGTGAGTGACAGACGCAAGACACACAGCAGGTGGAAAGCCCGAAAAGTCACCACAGCAAAAGACAGAGAGAAACATACGATGCATAAGGGAATAGCGTCCTGAACTTTTCTATGGTAATACATTAAAGCGTCAGGGATGAAGAAAAAGGTGATGTGGAAAAAAAAATAAAGATGGGCTACCTGAGATACATTAAGCTACATTAGGAAGTTGAAAGTGGTGGGGAAAAAGTTATACTGTAGGAAAAAAGAAACTTGTGGCAGATGGAAAAGAATGTAGCAAAGGAGGAGGAGGAAGAAAAGAAGGAGAATAATGAGGAGGAGGAGGAGGAGGAGGAGGATTACAAAGGAACACAACCAGCAACATACATACAGGTTCCTAATTAGCTGTTTGATTTCTCTAACTACAAAATTGATGATTAATTAGCCTGACGAGAACAATGCGAACGGGGTATTGGATTAGATATGAAGTAATTGTCGAGGCATTATTTAAAAATCTTAACGGTAGCTAAGTTAACGACGTTCGAGGGTAGTCCGTTCCAAACATTGACAATATGATTAAAGAAAAAAATATACATGTATAAAGTTATATGAATAATCTCATCATATTCAGCTTCATGGAACTTCGATATGAAAGAAGGAAAACAATGATTCTTCACTGCAGCAAATTAAAAGAGAGAGAGAGAGAGAGAGAGAGAGAGAGAGAGAGAGAGAGAGAGAGAGAGAGAGAGAGAGAGAGAGAGAGAGAGAGAGAGAGAGAGAGAGAGAGAGAGAGAGAGAGAGAGAGAGCGGTAATTATTTGTTTCTCATTAGTTAACCTTCCATTTCCTCACTAATTGTCTGTTTCCCTACCACTTTCTTTTTTGGTAGCGGTGGGGGGGGAGGGGGCGGTGGTCCCTTGGGAAATCTCCGAAGACAAGCACTGACATTACCGGCAAACGATGGGTGAGGCCTTTGTTGTGTGTTTGTGTGTGTGGGGGGGGAGAGGGAGAGGAGGGGGGAGAGGGGGGATGAGAAGGGGGAGGGCTGGTAAGATAACAATCTTTCATGCATCATTCAAGCTGGCACGTCATCACACCTTCAATCCATCAATCCACCCATCAAAATTTATGTAATTAATCTTCTTTATTTCTTCCTTCATTGATTTTTTCTTCCTTTATATTTTTTCTTCTAAATTTTTCTTTCCTTTTTCACTCTAAGAAAGGAGAGATTCTCATCTTTGTGTAGCGAGGCAGCTTTTTTCTTTTTCTTTCTTCCTTTCATCTTATTTCAACTTCTCTCTCTCTCTCTCTATCTCTCTCTCTCTCTCTCTCTCTCTCTCTCTCTCTCTCTCTCTCTCTCTCTCTCTCTCTCTCTCTCTCTGCGGTGGTGTAATTAGGAATGTTGATGTAAAGAAAAACAGAACGTCAAAAAAAAGAAGTTTCAAGGCATTCATTATATTTATATATATATAAAAAAAAAAAAAAAAAAAAAAAAAAAAAAAAAAAACGGCATATATGTAAGAAAATGCAATAATAGAAAATTACTGGAAAATCCTCGAGACACAGAAGTATATATATATATATATATATATATATATATATATATATATATATATATATATATATATATATATATGTATATATATATATATATATATATATATATATATATATATATATATATATATATATATATATATATATATATATATATATATAATATACACTATGATTGACCAAAACATCCACACACACGTAAATACACTGGCTTCCTTCAGCTACAATAATAAGAGTGTAAAGAAAGATTATGACAAAAGGAACTTAATGAAAGGAGACAAAATCATCCTGACTCGGCCCTCACAACCACTGTTTACTATTTAATTCTAACATGATAATACTCGACTGCTCTACAATTAATGACGGGAATCTGGTTGGTGATGATTTGATAGGATTTACATAAGTAATGATGGCATTGATGAATCTATAACAAATACAAATACTAGTGGTCTAAATACACTATATACAGGTGTCAATGATTGTGATGATACCTATGATGATGACTGATCTTAGTGATGATACGAGTGAGAATCATTGCACCACGTAAGTATGGCAATATTGGTAATGATGAGTGAATATAATAATGCACTTTTTCTTAATATTCGTCAGGCTGATTCACCCAAACCTATGAAAATTAAACGAAAAAATACACTGAAAACATGCAATGAGACTAACAAAAAAATCAGCGCCAGACAAGTTATCTGATATTTCTAGAAAGAGAGAAAATAAAACACCACTCATTCATTAGTATCAGCCTCTATACTTCCACAACAGTACAAAGGCCTATGCAACCATATCCAGCTGCCCGAACACACAATTAATCTGCATTAAATATCACTCTACCAACTGTTCGTCTGTCCCTCCTAATAAGTTACTAGTGGCAGCCTAACTTTCATCAAATGTTGGCTAAAAGGAATTTTCCCTTAAGTCTCAGTTAATTACGCCTTTTTTTATATTTTATTATAAGATGGTAGTGTTATCCCAACCTTTAAGGAGGGAGACAAAAACACGGGTGCTACTGACAGGCCGATCACCTTGGCGTCAGATCTTGTGGAAAAATATCGAAATCATAATTAGATGCAAGAAAGTTAATTACCTCCAAGAAAAGGTTATAGTAGACTTAGGTATAATATATTCTACTTTGACAAATATGCTAACAGTTTATCATGATGTTTTCTGTTGTATTCACACAACCTTTAGTAATCTTCCACTTGTTGAATAAAAAATACACCAACAGGAACGGACAATAGGCTTCACTGCCGATTGGTGTGACGGCCGTATTGTTGCCTCCAGAAGATCCATTAAATTTATCAAAAAGAACGCGAAAAAAGTAATATAATCTTTAATAAATAATTATGATTTGATGTAGTAAGGTCAGAATATCTTTTAAGTATACATATTATTCATACAACAGCATGACAACCGTATTCTTTCTTCTCTAAATGAAAACTCGCACATAGGTGAAAAAGTAAATATTCCTGAATAAAAGAA
>JAXIVD010010030.1:0-2500 GCA_036785275.1 Cancer borealis
GTATAGTCCGATATATACGATATCCGACTTATACATATCTGATATATAGAGGATTTACTGTGTATATATATATATATATATATATATATATATATATATATATATATATATATATATATATATATATATATGTATATATATATATATATATATATATATATATATATATATATATATATATATATGTATGTGTGTGTATATATATATATATATATATATATATATATATATATATATATATATATATATATATATATATATATATATATAAATATATATATATATATATATATATATATATATATATATATATATATATATATATATATATATAATATATATATATATATATATATATATATATATATATATATATATATATATATATATATATATATATATAACTTTTATTCTCGATTTCTGCAACATTCGTGGCCTTAGATCTAATTTCCAATCTGTGGAACACCATCTCTCCTCCGCTAAACCTCATCTTCTCTTCCTAACGGAAACACAGTTGTCTGTGACTACTAACAGCAACCCCTTCTCTGTTCCCTCCTACTTTCTCTATCCTCATTTTCAATCCAAAACTGGCTGTTGCGCATATGTGTGTAACGACATTATTAGCTCTTGTGTCCCCAATCTTGAATCTTCAGAATTTTCTACCATCTGGCTAAGACTTCAATGTCACTCTCTAACTAAATTCATCTGTGCTGTATATCTCTCACCTAATTCCTCTGATTATGTAAAATTCTTTGACTATTTGACCTCCAAAGTGGAGCACATCCTATCTCACTTTCCTTATGCTGAGATCTCCATTTTAGGGGATTTCAATGTTCACCACCAGCTTTGGCTTTCATCTTTCACTGACCAACCTGGTGAACAAACCTTCAACTTTGCTATCCTTCATGACCTAGAGCAGCTAGTGCAATTCCCTACCCGTATCCCTGACCGCCTTGGAGACACGCCCAATATTCTTGATCTTTTCCTAACTTCCAACCCTTCAGCTTACTCTGTTAAACTTTCCTCTCCGTTGGGCTCCTCTGATCAAAATCTTATTTCTGTTACCTGTCCTATCACTCCGGTGCAGCCTCAGGACCCGCCTAAGCAGAGGTGCTTCTGGCATTTCAACTCTGCTAAGTGGGAGAACCGGAGGCAGTACTACTCTGATTTTCCTTGGGATGATTATTGCTTCCATGTCAGAGATCCTTCTCTTTGTGCCGAGCGCATAACAGAGGTGATTGTCTCTGGCATGGAGCTATACATTCCTCATACTTTCTCTAATACTAAAGCTAAAAAGCCCTGGTTTAACTCTGCTTGTTCTCGTGCTGTCAATGATAGAGAGGCGGCTCACAAACGGTACCGTAGCCATCCATCTGCTGAAACTCATGCCCTATATATTTCTGCCTGTAATCATACCAAATCTATTCTCCAACTTACTAAAAACTCTTTCATTAATAGAAAATGTCAAAGTCTTTCCAACTCTTAACTCTTCTCGTGATTTCTGGCATCTAGCCAATCATATCCCTAACAATTTCACTTCTTCATCTTTCCCCCCTTTACTTCAACCAGATGATCCCACAGCTGTCTCTTCTTTCTCTAAAACTGAACTCTTCGCTCAAACCTTTGCTACCAACTCTACTTTGGATGATACTGGGTATATTTCTCCTACTCCTCCACCCTCTGACTACTTCATCCCTAAAATTAGAATTCTTTATCATGACGTTTTCCAGGCCCTCTCTGGTCTTGATTCTCGGAAAGCTTACGGTCCGGATAGAGTCTCAAATTGTTCTCAAAAACTATGCTTCCGAACTCGCTCACTGCCTGGTCAAACTCTTTCATCTGTGTCTCTCTACTTCTACCTATCCTTCTTGCTGGAAGTTTGCTCACATTCAACCTGTCCCTAAAAAAGGTGACTGCTCCAATCCTTCTAACTACCGCCCTATAGCTTTTATTTCCTGCCTTTCTAAAGTCTTTGAGTCTGTCCTTAACAAGAAGATAATGAGGCATCTATCAGCTCACAACCTTCTCTCTGATTGCCAGTATGGTTTCTGTAAAGGCCGATCTACCGGTGATCTTCTTGCTTTCCTAACTGAATCTTGGTCATCCTCTTTTAGGGACTTCGGTGAAACATTTGCTGTCGGCCTTGACATATCGAAAGCTTTCGATAGAGTCTGGCATAAATCTTTAATTTCTAAACTACCCTCCAACGGATTCTATCCTCTCTGTACCTTCATCTCCAGTTTCCTTTCTGACCGGTATATTGCTGCTGTAGTGGACGGTCACTGTTCTTCTCCTAAAGCAATCAACAGTGGTGTTCCTCAGGGTTCTGTCCTATCACCCACACTCTTACTATTATTCATCAATGATCTCCTAAATTTGACTCAATTTGACTCAATGCCCTATCCACTCCTATGCTGATGACACCACCTTGCATTTTTCAACGTCGTACAACCGACGCCCAACCCAACAAGAATTAAATGACTCAAGGTGAGATGCTATA
>JAXIVD010010030.1:7500-10000 GCA_036785275.1 Cancer borealis
GGTTGGAGATAGAAGCGAGAAGATTAGAAGTTGAAGAGAGGAATGAAGAAAGAAGGTTAGATCTAGAAGTCAGAAGGTTGGAGGTGGAGAAGCATAGAGATCTTGAATGGGAAAGATCTAGACTTGGGGCCAACTCAACTCATAAGGGAGGAGAAGGAGAGAATTCAGTTGAGCGCCAGATGGTAAGGAGTCTGCAGCTCATTCCTGACTTTGACGAGCAGGGGGTGGCAGAATGGTTTAGAAGGTTTGAGAAGAAGGCGGCTGAGTTTGGTTGGCCAGAAGGAAGATGGGTTGGTCTTGTGGCCAATAAGCTGAAAGGCAGGGCATTGGAGGCATACGACAATATGTCGGTTGAAGACCTAGAAAGCTATGAGGACTTCAAGGCTGATATATTGAGGGCTTACGAGCTGCGGCCCGAGGTGGCTTAAGGTTCCGAGGTGGGAAAAAGAGACCCGGAGATTCTTACCTCGAGTGTGCCCGCCATTTAGAGCAGGCATTTAAGAGATGGATCATGAGTGAGGGAGTGGATACTCTCCGCGACCTGGAGGAGTTGATGGTGATGGAGCAGTTTATAAATGCTGCTGATAAGGAACTGGTGCCTCTCCTCAGGGAGAAGCGTTTTAAGACGCTGAAGGAGGCTGCCACCTGGGCTGACGACCATGTGTTAGCCCATCGCTCGGAACCTCGTGCTGGCGGTGGATTTAAGGAGGGAGGACCACGAGGGCCAGGGGGCGGTGGTAGTGCTGGTTCTGGTGCTCCACGTTCCCCTCCCCGAAGTCACGGCTTTGGCAATAAGAGCGGGTTCGTTAAGTCTCAATCCCCCGCTGCCCCTTCAGAGCCAAAAGGAGGGTCAGGAGGAAAGATGACCTTTAGTACTCCAAAGTACGATAACCAACCTACGTGCTATAACTGCCATGCCAAGGGGCATTTTCGATCTCAATGTCCCAAACTTGTGACAGCGGGCCCCTCCAAGACCCCAGAAACCAGTTGCCTTGCTGGTGTGGCCTGACCAGGGTCGTGAGGAGAGGCTGCTCGCTCCTAAGGTTCACGAAGGAGATAAAGCTTTTGATGGGCCTGTGTTGGATTGTGAGGAGGGGGTTCAGGCGGCATCACCTGTTTCCCCCCCTGTTGTTGCTTCTGTGACTCCAGCTGACTCGGAGCTGGACTGGTGTCGCCCATTTCTGTGTGGGGGCACTGTCGACATTGACGGGAGCGAGTATCCTGTTACTGTCTTGCGAGACACTGGCGCACAACAGTCCGTGTGCCGAAATGTCACCGGGACTAAGGTGACTTCTTCAAAGGCAGTGTTGTGTAGGGGCCTCAACGCTGTCGAGAAGTTTGTGACGGCTGAGGTGAAGCTCTCGTGTCCACTGATCACCACTTCGGCTCAAGTGGCAGTGGCGGAACAACTGCCTGTGGCAGGTGTTGATTTCCTGCTAGGGAATGACCTAGCAGGAGGGAGAGTTTGGGTGCCCACCCCTACGGGAGGTGAGGCTTCTGAGGTGTCGGGGCATAGTGTGCCCGACCCTGTTGCTGTTGTCACCCGGTCGCAGACCGAGAGGGTGATGCAGGCTGTTGCTCCTGGGGCCGACTGCGACAGAGCAGGGCTACCAGAAGAGGAGAACAGTGGTGAGGAAGAAGCTGCCGCTCCTGGGGCCGACTGCAAAGAGGCAGGGTCACCGGTGTTGGAAGGCAGTGAGGAGGAAGTTGTTGGGGTTGTCACCCGGTCTCATGTTAGACAGGTGGACCCGACTGCTACTCTAGGAGCTGACTGCGACATAGCAGGGTCACCGTCAAACGAGAGCAGTGTTTGTCAACTGGATGAGCCAGAGCCATCTCCAGTGACTCCAGTGAGTCAAGGTGTGGGGGCTGACTGCCGCGGTGCAGAGCCACCCATAGAAGCATTTAACTCGGTAGAGGTTGTCGCCGAGGGTGAGGAAGGAGTGTTGAGGGTAGAGGAGTCTTGTACTGGTATTCCTCACTCTGCGGGGCACCTCGGAGGAAGCACCCAAGCGGTGGTGTTTCATGGTTGTGAGGCTGTGGGTCTCGGTACTCAGTCCGGGCCCCAGCCTGGTGTGTCAGACAGTTTGTTGGGGGTCACCTCCGAGGGAGGGGAGACTTCCAACTCTGCGGGGGAGTTGGAGACTCCCACCCCTGCGGAGTGTACCGGAGACAGGGAACAGGCTGTTCCCTTGTCTGGTGACTGTTTGACGGGTGAGGCCCACCTGGAGGGTCCACCCATTTTGGCCGATGAGGAAGTGGTGGATGAGTTCACACCACGCCTCAGGCCCCGGGACAGAACCAGGGAAGTGTCGGTACCGCCCCTTCCGACAGATCCTGTGGTCCCGTCCAACCTTATTTGTATTGAGCCGGCGTTGCTCATTAAGGGACAGAAAGGGGACCCAGAATTGGCCTCTTGTTTTGCTAAGGTGGGAAAGGAGATAAGGGGAATAGAGGAGTTCCTGCTGCAGAAGGGGGTGTTACACCGCAGGTCGAGGGA
>JAXIVD010010031.1:0-14190 GCA_036785275.1 Cancer borealis
CTTCTCTATTATTTATACTTCAGGGAACGGAAAAAAGACTCTACGTTAATTAAGGGATTCTATATATAGTTGTTATATGGTGTTATATGATTGTGTTAGAGAGGAAGGGCAGAGTAGGAAGGGTGAGGGTTGGCAGATGTTAAAGAAAATTAGAAATGATTGTTAGAAATTATAGTTTTAAAATATATCGATCATTTCTTTTTTGTATAGTTTGTGAGGAGTTAGTGAAAGAGGATAGTAAATATATACATACATGTGTAGATAAATAAATAGGTATATAGAGAGGTAAGGAGAGGAATGTGAATGAAGGGTAAAGAAATATCAAAAGATGTATCCAGCATAAAATGTGAATGATAGAGAAAGAAAGACAGAAAGAGAGATAGAGAGAAAAAAAAAGGTGAGAGAAAAAAAGTAAGTTGCTAGCCAAGGTACACATTTCGAGCACTTATTCTCACCGTGGGGGGAACAATTAAACATTTGGAGGCGCAGTGTTAGTGGATGGTTCAGGAGGATAATTCCCTCTGCTACGGTTCGATGCCTGAGATTTGTTAGGCAAAGAGGGAGGGAGGGAGGGATGGAGGGAGGGAGGGAGGTAAGGATGGAGGAAGAAGAAGGAAGCGAGGAGGAAGAGAGGGAAGGGAAGGGAAGGGAAAGGAGGGAAGGGAAGGGAAGGGAAGCTTGTTCAATGATTCGTTAAATCTTACCTCACCCCGTTTTCTTTGCGAGTTGAAGTGAAGTCTCTATCAACTCCTCAAGAATATTTCTATTTAAAAAAAAAATAGTGTTACTGCTTTTATCAAAGTTGGCAGCGCATTGCATACCTCAAACTAAAGGTTATATGTATATTAGACGACGGAGAAGGAGAAGAAGGAAGAAGAAATAGAGAAGGAAGAGAAAGAAAATGAAGAAAAATGGTGATGACATGAAAAAGGAAGATATCAATGTGGCAGCAGGTCATCACAACCTCATTACACCTCATCACACTCGTCATCACTCTCTCTCTCTCCCTCTCTCTCCTTACTTCCTCGACAT
This sequence comes from Cancer borealis, assembly GCA_036785275.1. Taxonomy (NCBI): domain Eukaryota; kingdom Metazoa; phylum Arthropoda; class Malacostraca; order Decapoda; family Cancridae; genus Cancer; species Cancer borealis. Next base: position 1,033 of record JAXIVD010010031.1, read on the forward strand.
CTCTACGCAAATTAGTCGTAATCTTCCTTCTATAAATTTGCTTCTGACGTCTAAACTTCGTCCATTTAATCTATAGATATTTATATATACATTCTTAATATTTCCTTTTGAATGACTGAATATGTTAATTACAGGATTGATGGTCAGCGTGGTTAGTGAGGAACGAGAGTGAGTGGTGCGCATGCGTGAGTATACTGCGCCGCTGGAAGGAGGAGGAGGAGGAGGAGGAAGACATGGAGTTGCCGGCGACGAGGAAGGACGAGGAAGGAAGATAAGGTGACGAGGCTTGGTGTTATCCCTTCGTCATGTGATATTTTGATAATTCCTTCTATAACACCTTGTCTTGATTAATATTTAAGATCACCATGTTTTTGATAGTGGCAGATGTGAAGCTTTTAGGGAAGAGTGAATACATATGACTATATAGGCAAGGCCAGCTGGTGTTAGGGTTATGCTACTGTGGTGTTGGGAATGATTAAGGAAGGTGAGGTTAGTGGTCACGTCTCGCTGGCTGTCAATAGCTACGAGTGTGTTGACGTTACTAGTCTTATGAGGTCCTTTGCATTGAGTTGAAACCATAACTGGCTCTCAAGTGTTGTCTTGAGTGGCTGTAAACACACTTGGTGATTACGATATTAATAAAACATGGGTAAAATGGTCTGAAATTCCTCTAGCTTTAACGTTAAGTGAATACAAGTGTTGATGTGAACTCTCAAGGTGTTTTCTTATATCTTGGGGAACAAAACCGTAGAAACCTAACTAACTCGCCAGACCAAAACTACGCATCGGGTAAAATATGTAAAGGATAGACTGTTTTCGTTTTCTTTAATTTCCAGATTGTCTGATACTGCACTTTCCCGCCAAGCCAAGCCAAGCCAAGGCAAGGCAAGCCAAGCCTCGCTCTAACACTGATGTCTAGGGTGTGGTACTAAGGGTGGAGGCGCTGCTTACCATGTCACCACTGGCTACCGAACATTAACTTCAGGTAAGACATTCATGTTTTCATTGTGTTTAACAATTGACTCGGGAACTCTAATACTTAAAACAAATCATAATAATAAACGATTTATTTACTAAGGCAACTGTTAGGCTGAAAATTTACAAGTTACAGAAAGGTATATAAAAAAATAAAGGGGAATGGGGACTGGTGGATCTGATGAACAACTGGGGGTGATAGGGAGGTGATGGAAGGATAACGAGTGTAGTATAGACGAGACGAGAGCGGTGACTTGTAGTAAAGTACAAAAACACAGGGCCGTTGAACAGTAGTGAAGTAGACAACGGGACGGTAGCGAAGACTAGTTGTTTATCATAAATCTATACAACTCCTTTTATTCTATGTCTCCCTCTTCCTTTCAGTACTGCCATTTACAACAATCTTCTGTCATGTATGCTCTCCTAACTAACACGTACCGTCTCTTAACTGCCAGTCATAATCTACTAACGTCGGGACAGTAAAGGGTGTTTCAAATTCAGCCTAACGCCACGCATGACCTAACTGACTCCATTGAACAGTAAACAACAAAGGCAGTCTAGCATAACAGGATCGATTTACTCTATAGAAACAAAAATGTAAATAGATTATCTCCGAAACGATCGATTGAACTGCGACGGAAACTCATATAGATACAGCTTCTCAGAATCAATTATAGTATGCATATATTATATTCTCAATGCTGTAGGGTATTATAGTCATTATGGAAAAAGACATACGCAATGTAATTAACAAAATAAATAAGCCAGCAAATGTGTATCAATAGTGATTAAAACTAAAAAATATTGATACAGTGAATGCAGCATGATTTAAAATATTGCATATATCAGATGTATTGAACCGTGAGGAATAAGATTAAAAAAAATTAAAACAATTATAGAAAATGTTTGATATGTGAGTAGCGGGTGAAGGAAGTCTCGGCAAACCAACACTCAATATGCCTGAGGGTTTAACAAAATTCTATATCCTCTGATCACCGTATCACACGCACTGTAGCGCTATAATTAGAATATCAATAATATATATGCGTGTGAAAAAAAAATTACTGTTGATGGTATCTACCGTTAATTATTGTTCTTGGTGAAGCCGTAGTGGGAATAATTGTTAGTTAATGTAATCTTCTCGCAAACCGGCAGCTGATGGCGCTGAGACAGGTTACTTGACCAGTTCACGGAGCACCACTTTGAGAAGCACTGATCTAGACTCAAACAGGAGACTTAAGTTCACGCTATCAAATGCAAAACAAGTACTGACTGGCATGCCTTATACCTTTTGAAGCATCGTAGTACAAAAATAAAAATTTATTTGCAAGAGGAGCTTCATAGCCGTTAAATTACATTAATATAATTTTCTATTTACACTTTTCAATATACTGAAAGTTTTGATTCGAAAGTCGGATAAGAAATTGCAAATTGAAAGCTGGGAAATGTAACACTGAGTATCTGCCAGAAATTCATGTAAGTTTCGCACCAGAATAATAATTGCACATCGAATATCCTTTGGTTTGCATCGGACTGGTTTAACACACATTAACATTCATCTTGTTCTTAGTTATCTGAAGCAAACGTAATATTTTCTCATTAAAGTGTCAGTCTCTCCCGTGTAATGAACAAGGATCGTTCGTGCCCGTGTTGCATTTAGTCTGTCAAAATAAAGTTACTTACAACTACTCCGATGAACTGGTACATATAAAGTAAAACCATTTTCATTGTCTGTGAAGCTGAGGAATATATACGCGTGTTATAACGTACCTTCATCAAGTGATCCTCAATCTAATGAAGATCTGAACCTTGTGTTAGTGGACGTGGCAGTCACTCAGTCAGTCAGTTCAGGATGATTGAGGACAGTTCATTTAACAGGCAAAACCGGGCCTGTACACTTACAATGCGACAGGTATTTCATCCCAAACAGATGAATAATACAATTTTTCGTCGCCTAAGCAAGTTTCAAAAATCAGTATTCCAAGATAAACGGGAGGATAGAGTGCTAGAGTATATGAGAGAAAGGGAGACAGGAGATTAACAGGATTAGAGTAAGCAAGGAAGGAATGCAAGAACAGGAATAAATGGAAACCCTTCTGCTTTGGTTATCATCTGAGGGAAGGTCTTAGGAATAGGCGTCAGATAAGTAAAGATAAATAAATAGATAGATCAATAGCATTCATATGAAGTCTATTTGTTCTACTTTCCGTTGCTGGTCCCGTTCACTTCACATCCTTTCTGCTTCTTTGCCACTCCGCTACCTGTAGATGCAGTTTGGTAAATTTGTTTCAGTATCAGATCAAAATGGTGTGTGTATGTAGTTACTTAGTTAAATGATATATACTTTTTTTTTCACGTTACTGTTTCAACATGATATATATGTGGCAAAATTATCATTACTGTACTGATGTTCACATGTTTCTGCTTCACTAACATTAAGGGATGGATTCCCAGCTTGAAATTGTAATGTGGGGGGGGGGGGGAAATGTGCCAGGCAACAAAGGCCATATGGCACTCCCAGCTTGAAAAGTTATAGAATTTAGCCATGTTTCATATCTACGTGTACTAAACATCCTTTCATCAGTTTCTGCATGCGCGTACATCACGTAATTGCTACTATAATGGCAAAATTGTTTGGAAAAATAATTGGAAAACTTTACTCTTTTTGCAGTGTGTGGAAACTTCAAGCAAAGAATATCTTAAGAAGAGGGAGATGAACTGATGCATTGCTGCTGTTCGTCTCGCTGATCACGTGTCCATTTCACCTGGCACTATACTCTACTCTGAACCTCTGCTCACCTGACTACGTGGCAGACCATCGCTCATCCTTATCCGAAGTTGTGTGGTGCAAAATAATTGTGGAAGAAATTAAAGTATTCTGTGAAATATCATTAATATGAATTACCATTAGGATTTTATTGAACAATGTTTACCCTCAACTATCCAATCAAAAAGTATTTGGAAGGAAGTATTTTTACCCTGAAATATTTGTGGGGGGTGTGGGTGGCTGACATTCGGCCTATATACTAAGTTTAAGGAGCATTTTGCACATAGGGATCCCTTCTATGGGATCCCTTCTATGGATTATATGGGATCCCTTCTATGGATATGCAAAATGCTCCTTAAACTTAGTATATAGGCCGAATGTCAGACCCCCCCCCCCCCCACCCACAAATATTTCAGGGTAAAAAATACTTCCTTTCAAATACTTTTATCGATGAACAAATTTCGGATTTCATTAGTTTGCTTACAAAACACATTTTGAGTATGAGAATGTTTATTACACGGCAGGATTCATCCTCGGACATAGTGTTCGAAGATGTATAATGGTCACGACACTAGGTGGTGAGGTTGCCGCGGCACAGGGCTTCAGGGGACCAGTAGATATCAGCGGCCATGGCAGGATGTTGCAGTAGATGCCAGGTAGAATGGATCCTCACAGAATATGTACATCTGGAAACAAAAATATTTCTCCTTACATAACCCAGACTGTTTCCTCTTCCTCTCACCTTCGCCCATCCATTACCACTAATCACCTTCCTGTATCCAGCCTCTGGTCCTTGACGATGGAACAAAATACTTCAGTAAACACTTTCTAACTTGAAAAATGCAACCAAAGACAATTGAGAAGGTTCTTCCTCACACGACCTGACAGGTCTTGCCTAGTCATTATTGACTCCATTTTATATAGAATATGAAGTAATAGAATGTTTTCTGAATATATCTACTTAGTATAGAAATTAGTTCAAGTCCAGATACTGAGAAAGAAATCTAAATCCCAACAGGGATGAGATGGAGTGTTTACCTTATTTCATGGAGACCAGGGCCGCGTTCAGCGAGGTGGGGGGGTGAAGAATTTGCCCACCGAACGATATTGGACACATAGTCGCTGTGTTTTCTTTTTTTTAGTGTTGAGATAATCAGCTGATTGAGCCAACATGGCGGCGCACCCTCTTCATGGGCACCTTTATCGCCGTAGAAAAAACTTGCTGATTAACATATAATAGAGTCTGGAGCAATTATAGCCGCAGTAAACACAGTATTTAGGTGGCAAGAAGATGTGAGGATATAAAAGAAGCCGTAAACTCTTGTGAGAGTACTGATATAGCGTAGGTGATTGTGTGGATGGTAAATTTTTAGCTCTCCCAATGCACTTGGATGTAAATAACACACTTTTCGTATAAAAAATGATCCATTTCGAACGATTTTGACATTGATTTTCGTCGCAAATGCATATCTAATAAGACATCCTCATCAACCCCCAACAATTCTGGGGACCTGTGGGAATGCGGGTTTTTTGGGAGAAGACAAAATACAATGATTGTCAGTAAATAGTTTGTTATTTCTGCATAACTACTGCTTCGACGATATCGATATAAATATGAAGTCGTACATACTATACATCTAGTGTACTCAACACGTCTGTAAAGGTTTCAGGCGGTTATGTTATGTTAGGTTATGGGGTATAATTTTACATCCTCACCATTATGGAGTCTGTATACGAAATAAAATGTCTGCAATTCGTCCAACTCCCTACTCTTGCTCATAGAGAACCTTTGATAGCTTCTAAATTAACCTAGGTAAAGTCTTTTGAAGACGAACCAGTCCTGATAGATTTTTATGTGTTTTGAATAAATGTGATGTTTGTTATGCAATGCATTTTTTCCCAAAGGTAAAAATTGCCACAAAAAAGTGAAATTAATTCAAACCAAAGTCAATAAGAAAAAAATATTTTCAGTAACCTTAAGCAAACCTAATTAACCAACCTAACCTAAGCAAACATAATCAAACCTAACCTAACCTATCTGAGCAAGTATCTGAGGTTGAATTTGCAGTGCATTATAAAGATAACGAAATATCGAGTGGGTCATCTTACGAATCTTTACCCGATTTGGTTAAAGAAGGTTAGATTTAGTTAGGTTAGTCTTACTTAGATTTGCTTGGGTTAGATTAGTTTTAATTAGGTTTGCTTAGGTTTACTGAAATTTTTTTTTCTCCTATTGATTTTGATGGTTTCGAATTAATCTGACTTTTTTGTGGCAATTTTTACCTTGAGGAAAAAAAATTGCTTGGCATAACAAACATCAGATTAATTAAAAATACATCAAAATCTATCAGAAAAAATTGCTGTCAAAAAAAGACTGGGTCGTCTTACGAATCTTTCCCTAAACCTAACCTAACATAACAAATTAACCAAAATCCTAACCTACATTGACAAACATCAGAACCTTGTTAAAACGAAACTAAACTTTACTTTTCGAAGAGATCTCTCTGAAAACATTGAATATCTCACAAACTAAGAATTTACGACAGAATTTGGATTAAGAAAACATAAAAATGCAACAGGTATTGCAAAAGTACAGCTCTGAATTTTCAGAGCATTCTGATGATGTAAATTAATACTGGTTAGGTTACATTAGGTTGTGGTTAGATTAGGTTTGGCTAGGTACAGTTTGGCTCGGTTATATAAGCTTTTTATATTTCATTACCCAAAAGTTAGGCATTTTACTTTAGATTATTTTCCTTATTACTTTTCAAAGAGATGTCACAGAAAATAATGAATATCTCACAAACTAAGAATTTGCGACAGAATTTGGAATAAGATCTTATCAAAATGCAACAGGTAATGCAAAAGTACAGCTCTGAATTCTCTAGAGATTCTGATGATATAAATTAATACCGGTTAGGTTACGTTAGGTTATGGTTAGATTAGGTTTGGCTAGGTACGGTTTGGCTCAGTTAGGTTCCGTTATATAAGCTTTCTTTATTTAATTACCCAAAAGTTAGGCATTTTACTTATGATATTTTTTTCCTGATTGTCATATTATAGCCTGAATCTAGGTAAATTTCTCGAAGTAAATTGCTAGACAGTAAATTGCTCAAGAAATAATTTCTCAAACTATCAATTGCTCGACAGGAAATTGCTTAAGGAAATAACCTAACCTAACTTAAATAAAAATTTATCCGTTCTTGATTCTAACTTTTCAATCAATAAAAAGTTTTTTTTTTTTTATGAGCTATATTTCATATTGTTTTCTAAGTGGCAATAGTAGGATTACGTGACTCAGAAGATGATCCCAGCATTGTACATCCTTCTTGGCAACTCAACCAGTCTTTTCAGGTGTCCAAACCATCTGAATATTCATATTAAATTATTGTTGTAATTTACTTAAAAAGTAATGTCTTTTTAGGTAAACATGATAGAAAACCAAGAAAATTTATTGACTTGTACAATACAATAGATTATTCTTAGATTATAAACAAACATTCAAGACACAAACCCAAATACATCAATGAATACAAGTATGTAGAAAACTATGTACATACATGTTTGGGAGACTGCACTGTGTAAAAATTTAAAATGAAAGTAGTTGAGGAATAATATGGAGATAACATTATTGTCTTTTCCCGAGGTTATTACTTACATGTCAGATATAATTAAGGTGTTTCCCTATCAAGTCTGTCATTTTATATCGCCTCTGTCTGTATGTAGACAGTTAGGTACAGTAGGCGTTGTGTTATCAATAGTCAGATTTTAGGGCGTTTCTTGACCATCTGTTGTAAGACCAATTCCTGATTACCGAGATGGCGATATTAAACTGTCTTACTTCATCATATACACGAATGTATTGACTTCACTGTCTTAATTACTTATTCTACAACTTCAAAAGACCTTAGTACATTGTTCCTGGGTGAACCTCAGTCTCTGACAGATCAGAAACTTAGCTTAAACGTCTCCGACGGTGGAAATCTAAGAATCTGTGGCTAAAATGTAAACAAAAAACACAGGGCTCATAGTGTTCCCCAAGGGATCCTTGCAGCCCTAAAACAAGAACAAGAACAAAAAACACTCTGCCAGTCTCAGTCCAAGTCCCCTCGGCACATGCTCTGAGACCATAGTGATGCATATCGATGACATCGATGCCATCGCTACGAAATGCGGCGTTGTGATTGGCTGAGCTCGGCTCATGATCGATGCGGGAGGCGCTACCGAACGCGGGGCAGGTAGTAGTACGTAGCTTCGTCGGAAGCCAACTAGCGGGCGAACCTCCAAGAAGGACGCCCACCTCTCGCTAACCCGGCCTCTGAAAAGTACCATCCATCATTGCTGGGTCTTAAAGGAAGTGTGTGTGTTTTTGATGACTATTCAGTGGAGCTATAAAGGACTAGTGATGCTTAGGAGATAATCTAGTAGTGTGTGTGTGTGTGTGTGTGTGTGTGCAGATGAACCGTGCGGAAAGAACAAGGAACTGTGAGATAATATATGTATGGGTGAAGATAGAGGAAGAGATGGACACGTGATAGTGAGCTGACACATACTAGTTGCAGATGATGTAATAGCATATTTTAAAATATTAATAAATGATAAAAAAAAAACTACAACCGTTCTATATAACTCACTAATCCCTTCAAGTGCTTTAAATTTCATTAGCTATACAAACAAAACTTTGCCACATTTAGGTATTCGTAATCATAATTTATATTAATGAATAAAACAAGAATAACTTCAGCCATTGCAAGTGTTTGCATGACACTGTTGCCGCAGCAGGAAACACAAAACTTAAAAAAGTATGTTTCTCCGATAAACAGGTTTATCGGCACACTTTGGTATGCATCTACTTATACTCGGGATAAGTTCACACTCTAAAACTAATAATGTACAAAACTTTACTTGACATGATTGTGTTGAAAGGCATTTTTACGATATCTCGCACCATTGACAGCATTTACAGTGAAGAAAATTAAAGAAGTCAAACAAGTTTTCTTGCTATTCAGGAACGAGTCAACACGTTTGTTTGACGACATTCTCAACAAAACAGGTAAGCAAGGTGTGCACAGTGCTACACTCTCATCCTCCTCTTCACCCACTAACCATAGGCGTGTCTGCACTCACTCCAAACACAACTAAACACTCACTAAGCTTCTTCTAAAGTGTCAACATTTTCCGAGGGACAACACGCTGCTGCCAGTATACCGATGAAATAATGATAAATGAATGAAATAGAATAGAACATAAATAAAAGAGTATCGCAAGTGCACATGTCTACTTTTCTATTCCTGCTTTGGTTCTCATGCCGTTCCTTGTATGTACGTGCATGTATGGTGTCTGGTGAAGCCACGGGTCGCCACCACACTTGTCAGACATCGAGGAAGTGCTTACTGTTAGGTTTTGTGTGTCTGAATAAAGTCGAATAAAAGAGGAATCATTGCTTAACACACAAACCCGACCGGCAAGTATAAAACAAGTTTGTGGGGTGTAAGAACTCACTCCTCACCACAAAACAAGACTCCGCTTCACATCGATCTGTGAATAAATAAATGACTGATGTACACCGCTGGGCGTCACCCTCACATGCCTAAACATCATGAGTCTCCTCACCGCTTACAGTCTCCTCATAATTGATCACCGCAATGGAGTGGATATACAAGGTAACATATAATTTAACTTTCCAAGGTTCTGAGATTCGACCAGGTACCTTGAGGATAATGGTTAAGCACATTGTATAATTAATCATCACAGTGAATATGCATAATACTTAAGGGGACTCTCCGATCTTAAAGCCTCGAGGACTGACATCGAGAATTGCAATTATGATGCGTCAGACCGACAGAGACCAACGCCCTCTCTGAAATTAAGAAAAGTAGAATTGGGATCTGAAGTACCAATGCACAATTATTCCATGGATAGCTTTACGTATAAAAAAAAAATCTACTCCCAAACTCATATTTTAACCAAACCAAATTTACCACAAAGCCGGTACGTGTTGAAGCATTAGATTATTCATATTTTTCTATTTTTTATTTCAATTATTTATTTGTTTTAGTAAACTGCTCCGTGTGACCTTGATGTGTTTTGTGTTGAGGTGGAAGGAAAGGTTAATGTTATGACTGGTGCATTCCTACGTAACGATTCATCACCAGTATACATACACCAGTACCACGAGATTTAAAATTACATTACAGCCACCATATTCAATCACCGTTGTGCAAACTTAATACTTATATACACATGCAATATGGCTTCAAGTTATTATTTTTTTACCTATCATGAATACTATCAACTTTTTTATATATATAGAATTAGTAACGCCCCCTCCTGGCAGACCATCGCCTTCTGACACTAATACTTTCTTCTTGCTAACCCGCGTCGTTCTTATGATGAATGACTTGCTGCCCTCATCAATTTATCTCTTCTCTACCTCCCTCTCGCCTTTCCTCCCTCACTCTTCCCTCCTTCATGCCTCCCTCACTCCTTCCTTCCTCCCTCCCTCATGCCTTCCTCCCCTTATTCCTCATTCCTCTTTTTTTTTTTTTCTCTCTCTCTCTCTCTCTCTCTCTCTCTCTCTCTCTCTCTCTCTCTCTCTCTCTCTCTCTCTCTCTCTCTCTCTCTCTCTCTCTCTCTCTCTCTCTCTCTCTCTCTCTCTCTCTCTCTCTCTCTCTCTCTCTCTCTCTCTCTCTCTCTCTCTCTCTCTCTCTCTCCCTCCCTCTCTCTCCCCCTCCCTCCCTACCACTCCACTCCTACGTCATTATAATACAATAATACATCAACCTAAAACCATCGTCTTAAAACTACATCCTTGCACCAAACTGCAATATATATTATTAATCCCAATCACAACCAATTAGGACAGCCATTATTCAGCTAGTCCCTATCACCGTCTATTTACCCAGTCACAAACATTACTCTCACTATCATATCATCATCATCATTATTAGTCCACTGCAGAGCAAACGGTTCCCTCAAATATCTCCACTCATCACTATCAACTGCCCGTCTATTCCAGGTTACTCAAATTAAACTTCCTATCTAATCACTCCATCTAGTTCTGTCACCATCACACCTTCTAGTAACGATCACACCTTCCCAATCACTACATCATCACTAATCACCTAGAACAGCCACCCACTAGTCAAGACCTAATCAGTTCAATTTGCGGTAAGCCTGCTGGTGAGAGTGGGAACGTGATGATGCGTTTGTGGTAATTGTGGTAGTGAGGAATTTGTGGTATATATTTGTTCTATATATAATGGAGAAAGAGTAAAGGCTCAAACACGCCTGCAAAGACAAATCCGTGGACTAGTTAGTTAGTAGGCCAGAGTCTTGTTCGTTATCGACACAAGACACACACACACACACACAGACACACACACACACACACACACACACACACACACACACACACACACACACACACACACACACACACACACACACACACACAGACACACACAGACACACACAGAGACAGAGATAACAGATCAAATTAAAAGATTCACATGTCTAACAATGATGAGTGGGGTCAGACTATACAAACTACAAATCACTGGCTAACATGACTAAGGATTGAGTATTATGAGTTCAAGCATTATTACTGGACCATGAAAGGTAAGTGATAGGGGGAACCGTAGTGGTAGTTATGCGGTAAATTGTGGTGGTGATGAAAATGCGAGTCAGGGTGATAACATAAGGAAAAAATGTGCATGAAACTATAAAAAGTGGAGTTGTAAGTAACATGTAATGAGGAGGTGAGGTAGTTAAGGTGGGGAGGTGGTGGTGGTGGTGGTGCGGGGGGAAGGTAGGGAGAAGGGGGAGGATGGTGGGGGTGAGTTGGTGGGGGGAAGAGGTGGGGGGAAGAGGTGGTGGGGGAGATGGTAGAGGGAGCTGGTGGGGGAAGGTGGTGGGGGAGAGATGAGGTAGTTAGGGTGGGGGAGGAGGGGGTGGGGGAGATAGTGGTGGCAGTGGTGGAAGAAAAAAAAAAGTAAGATATTGTAATGCTTAGAATGTGTTACTCCTGAAGTGCAAAAATAGAATAAAAAAGAAAAAGTGGGTAAGAAGCAAGGCAGTTCACACTTAAAAAACAAACAAAAAAAAACATGTTCGACGCTAACCAAATGAACAAAACTTGTGTATGAAATTAAGAAAACTAATCAGGAATTCAAAACAAGTCAAATCAAGGACGAAAAAAAACAACAATAAAGATCAAGAATAAAAAGATAACTTACAATCAATATGTGCGGTTTGTAGCAGAGGCACACAAGAAGCAGAACTAAATACAGAAGCAGAAGCAGAAGCAGGAGCAGGAGCAACAACAACACGTCAGCTTAACCCCGTGGCTTGCGTGAGACTGACTGATTCTGAACTTCATGACGTGAGAATCTAAACTGCTTCATTAAATTCGAATCTTTACCAACCTAGATATACTTTCCCTTATGGTAGTAGATTCATATTACTTTTTTGATCCTGTATATTCTCTTTGACTGCGTGGAAGTTAGTGTAATGTAGAAATAATATGATAAGTTCCTCCACCTGCTTGTCTACGAGAGGTGAGAGATGGTGTAGAACAGATGGACTCACTGTTTCAATGATCAACTCAACACATCTGCGTGGACGAGGTAACTAGCTAAGCCTCTACTTTTTAAACCAGCAGTCTTTCTCTTCCACATATTATATCTTTTGATCTAATACCTTAATACTTATACTTTTACCACATATCTGTTCTATTGCTTCCTATTTACTTTTTGTCATTAATGTTTTTTTTCATATATCCTTTTTATCCTCACATCAATAATCCTTAAATAATCCAGATAACAAGCATTTGCCTGGTTTCTATGTGTAGACCAAAACGATTCATATACTTTTGGAGATTAACACAAATAATTCATCCTCAATTAATTAAAAAAATATATAAGCTGCAAGATTATTAAAACCATAATGTATTGCCTCACAATCCTCAAGTGTAATAAAACAGATCTAAAACAAATTCAATGGCATAATGGAAGTTAAAAGTGGGAGGAGACACGATTAATTTTTTTTTTCTCTCTTCTTTCTTCTCTCTCTCTCTCTCTCTCTCTCTCTCTCTCTCTCTTCTCTCTCTCTCTCTCTCTCTCTCTCTCTCTCTCTCTCTCTCTCTCTCTCTCTCTCCCTTGGTTAGCTTCAGTATATTATGATCCGGGAAGGACTTCAGGGATGCTAACCTGTCCTGTTATTACCAATTAGACGCCGGTGAAGTCGCTTGGACAGCCTCGTAGACTGATTATCACTTCGGAAGGCAAGACAGTGCTATGGGAACATCCTTGCCTTGAGATTAAGACTTACTGATACGAGGAGGGATTATCACCCTTAGGAACACCGTTTGGGAAAGTCCTTCATCTCCCCCACGTACCTCTTTCTTACCCGGAAGG
>JAXIVD010010032.1:2500-5000 GCA_036785275.1 Cancer borealis
TATATATATATACATATATATATATATATATATATATATATATATATATATATATATATATATATATATATATATATATATATATATATATATATATATATATATATATATATATATTTATATATTTATATATATATATATATATATATATATATATATATATATATATATATATATATATATATATATATATATATATTTTTATATATATATATATATATATATATATATATATATATATATATATATATATATATATATATTTTTTTTTTTTTTTTTTTTTTTTTTTACATTAAAAGGGTATTGGCTAAGGGAAAAAAATAGGTATAAAAAAATCCCGCTTGTCGCCAGACCTTGTAAAGAAGAGAGTGAGAAAAAAGAAAAAACAGGGGGGCAGTTCAAATTAGTATGAGAGGTGTCTTGACAGTCCACTTTTGAAAGAGTTTAAGTCATAGGCAGGTGGAAAACAGACAAAGGAATAGAATTCCAGAGTTTACCAGTGTAAGGGATGAAAGAGTGAAGATACTGGTTAACTCCTACATTAGGTAGTTGGACAGAATAAGGATGAGAAGAAGTAGAAAATCTTGTGCAGCGAGACCGCGGAAGGTGGGGAGGCATGTAGTTAGCAAGTTCAGAAGAGCAGTCAGCATGAAAATAGCGGTAAAAGATAGATAAAGATGCAACATTGCGGCGGTGACTTAAAGAGTCAAGACAGTCAGTTAGAGGAGGAGAGTTGATTAGACGAAAAGCTTTAGACTCCACCCTGTTTAAAAGAGCTGTATGAGTTGAGCCCACCCAGACATTAGAGCCATACTACATATATGGGTGGATAAGGCCCCTGTACAGAGCAAGCAGCTGAGAGGGAGAGAAAAATGGACACAGATGCCATAGGACACCTAACTTATTGGAAGCTGATTTAGCAAGAGTAGAGATATGAAATTGCCTGTTTTGATTCTAAGTAAAGGATAGTCCGAGTGTATACAATGTGGAAGAGAGGGGAAGTTAAGTGTCGTTGAAGAAGAAGGATAGTTATCTGGAAGGTTATGTCCAGTAGATAATTGTAGAAATTGAGTTTTTGAGGCATTGAACAAAATAAGGTTTGCTCTGCTCCAATCAGAAACTAGTGAAAGATCAGAAGTTAAGCGTCCTATAGCATCTCGCCTTGAGTCATTTAATTCTTGTTGGGTTGGGCGTCGGTTGTACGACGTTGAAAAATGCAAGGTGGTGTCATCAGCATAGGAGTGGATAGGACATTGAGTCAGATTTAGGAGATCATTGATGAATAATAGAAAGAGAGTGGGTGATAGGACAGAACCCTGAGGAACACCACTGTTGATAGTTTTAGGAGAAGAACAGTGACCGTCTACTACAGCAGCAATAGACCGGTCAGAAAGGAAACTGGAGATGAAGGTACAGAGAGAAGGATAGAATCCGTAGGAGTTTAGAAATTAAAGATTTATGCCAGACTCTATCGAAGGCTTTCGATATGTCAAGGCCGACAGCAAAGGTTTCACCGAAGTCCCTATAAGAGGATGACCAAGATTCAGTGAGGAAAGCAAGAAGATCACCAGTAGATCGGCTTTTACCGAAACCATACTGGCAATCAGAAAGAAGGTTGTGAGCTGATAGATGCCTTATTATCTTCTTGTTAAGGACAGACTCAAAGGCTTTAGAAAGGCAGGAAATCAAAGCTATAGGTCGGTAGTTAGAAGGAGTGGATCGGTCACCTTTTTTAGGGACAGGTTAAATGAGAGCAAACTTCCAGCAAGAAGGATAGGTAGAAGTAGAGAGACACAGACGAAAGAGTTTGACCAGACAGTGAGCGAATTCGGAAGCACAGTTTTTGAGAACAATAGGAGGGACTCCATCCGGTCCGTGAGCCTTCCGAGAATCAGAACCAGAGAGGGCCTGAAAAACTTCATGATAAAGAATTATAATTTTAGGGATGAAGTAGTTTGAGGGTGGAGGAGTAGGAGGAATATGCCCAGTATCATCCAAAGTTGAGTTGGTAGCAAAGGTTTGAGCGAAAAGTTCAGCTTTAGAGAAAGAAGAGACAGCTGTGGAGCCATCTGGTTGAAGTAAAGGAAGGAAAGATGAAGAAGTAAAATTGTTAGAGATATTATTGGCTAGATGACAGAAATCACGAGAAGAGTTAGAGTTGGAAAGACTTTGATATTTTCTATTAATGAAAGAGTTTTTAGTAAGTTGGAGAATAGATTTGGCATGATTACGGGAAGAAATATATAGGGCATGAGTTTCAGCAGATGGATGGCTACGGTACCGTTTGTGAGCCGCTTCTCAATCATTGACAGCACGAGAACAAGCAGAGTTAAACCAGGGCTTTTTAGCTTTAGTATTAGAGAAAGTATGAGGAATGCATAGCTCCATGCCAGAGACAATCACCTCTGTTATGCGCTCGGCACAAAGAGAATGATCTCTGACATGGAAGCAATAATCATCCTAAGGAAAATCTGAATAATACTGCCTCAGGTCCTCCCAT
>JAXIVD010010033.1:7500-14183 GCA_036785275.1 Cancer borealis
TATTTCATGATCATCTTTTTGTCAGGTAATTGCCTTTGCGGTCGGGATGTGCTTCTCTGAAGTTGAGCTGAACCAGGCTGGCATTCAAAACCGGCAGGGTATGTTCTTCTGCTTAGTGATGCAATCTTGTAACGCTGTACTGTTCTGCACCTTGCATGCCATACCAAAGGAGATGGTGTTTTTCATCTAGGAGTATAAAGATGGCATCTACCGCTCTGACACTTACTACATCTCTAAAGTGATCTCGCTGGTAGGTTGTTATTAGTTTGTACTAAAAGTTTTTTTCCTGTAAATCACCTTAATGGCCCCTCTATACCATTCCACCATTGTGTATTTACCTTGTAGTACTTACCTAGTTGTAGTATACAGGACCTGAAATACACCCTCTAGTGATAAGTTGTCTTGTATTACCACTCCCAAATCTATTTTCTTCCTTTGCTTTTGATATAATATTTTCTCCTAACTTATACGTCCATGAGGGTCTCATTGCACCTTTCCCCATGTACAATACATTGAACAGATCAGACATTTAACATTTGACCAGACCTTTGTATGTCTGGTCAGGGTTGTTCTCTGCTACTGGTACTACGTAACCGCATGGTCGGCGACTAAACCGGCTCCCTACTGGACCATACCAGTGAGGAGGGTGTGTTGAACATCCAGATGGATTAAAGATAAGACCACACAAAGGGCAGATGAACTCACCGTGATGGGTCAATTGCCATCCAGCCCCAGCTATGGGTGAGATAGTGTTCAGCCGGGAAAGACTCCCTCAGGAACTCTGAATCCCTGCCCTTGGCCAACAGTCAGCTCAGCCTTCGATCTGGCTGGTTATGGGGGGGCTTAGAACCCTTCCCCTTAAAACTTTCTCCTACTGCCACGACCAGATTAAGGAGTAGAGGACGGAGTCGAGGCATCGGGCACGGGCGAGGCCTTGGCCGCGACCCCAATCTTGTTTTACTATAGGGTATATCCACTCAGACCGCTGTGATACCAAGGCATCAGGGGGACCTGATGAACAGAATGACGAGTGCAGGGCAAAGCCCACGGGACCCCTGGAACTTGAATGGGGTGGGAGGATCCCCTCGCCCTACTTTTAACTCTGGGGGTGACAGATATCAAAGACCTGAACAGTCAGGGTTTACACTTGGTAAGTCAACAACTGACCATATCCTAGCACTTTGCATACTGGTGGAACGTCGACGTGAGTTTCGACAGGGGATGCTCGCAGCCTGTTTGCTTATAATTTAACTATTCCTTCAGTCACTTCTCCCGTCCCTAGATCTTATCTTATCGCCTCATGGGCAAAGGGAGGAATCCCAGAATTATTTCCCATTAATATTTATGGGCACCTTTACCTATGATGATATACTGATATAATAAGTCACTAAGTCTTTCTTAATGTCAACTTATAATGCCTTACAGCCAACCCTCTTTCTTTTTTCTTGTAATCACAGATCCCTGGATTGATTATGGAAGCTGTGGCATTCACTTCTATATGTTACTGGATGGTGGGTCTCCAGCCCCATGCTTACCACTTTACCATAGCAGTGCTCATCATCATATTTGTTTCCAATGCAGCACTTGCATATGGTAGGTGGAAACAGCAGATAATGTTTGGATATTTTCATTGTAATATAAAATGTAGTACAGTGAAACCTCAATTTTCGTGATTAATCTGTTCGAAAAAGTCTGACGAAAACCGAATGTACGAAAGCTGAAACAATATTGCCAATAAAAATTTATTTAAATCCAAGACACCAAAAAAATATTAACAAAAAATAAATTTTATGGATAATAACTATAGATAAACATACAGAAAACAATGAGAAATAGGTATAAATGGCAAATGAAAATAATAAATGAACATTTAACATCACTTTTACATTTATTGAAGACTCTTGTTGCTTTACCACACTGTGTATGCCAGTTCGCTTCTTGAATTTGTTGAACCAGCCGATGTTGGCCTTAAACTCACTAACAACAACACTCGTTCCAGGAATTTTCTTTGCGAGATCCGCCTTTACGCAAGTTATCGCCTCCAAAACACTGTCTCAGGCTTACTCTTGTTCGTTGATCCACACCAACAACAACTTCTCAACATCTTTGAATGTTTGCAATCTTTATATCGTTAGCACATTCACCCCTTTTGCAACATCAGCTTCCTTGATTTCTTTTTTCTTCACCTGGATGGAAGTGATCGTTGATGCAGACTTCCTGTACATCTTGTAAGATCGGGCACGCGTACACCACTTTCGTACATTGCTATGAGTTCTTTCTTGAATTTTATCGTGTTTCTCGCCTTCTTTGTCAAAGGGCTGGCTGGCACTTGGAACTTTCTTTGGCCCCAAGGTGGCTTATTTAGCAGTTGTACTTAATAAACAAGCACAAAGAACGATGGATTATAACGAAATGTTTCGGATGATCACCCAACGAGAAACAAGTGCAAACTGAGTCACGAACGCATGGGATGCCTTGTGTGGGCGCTCGATTCCGGGAAATGAGTGGTCGAGTCAGACGGGCAGGCGGACGAATTTGGTATGGACCATTTTCACCTGTACCTGACGGTACATTTACGATTCTTAAGGTTTACTCCATCTTTATTCCATTCTTTGGTTCAAATATAGAAAGGAATATATAAACCATATAATTAACTGGAGACAACTGGAAATCTACCTGCTACCTTCTTCCAGGATTTTTGATGTCAACTTTATTCAAGAAATACAACAATAATTTGTGTCTAACGATGGGGATCAATATGGTTTTGTACATGACTAGTGGACTCTACAACAACCTGAAGTGAGTAAAGGTGTTTCTGTAAATGTTCAGCAAAATATACATTATTTTTGTGTTAGTAAATGTGTATCAATGGCTTTAGAAACTCCACATTTACTTTCTGATTGGAAACAAAGAAATAACTGATCCTGTTGTTCTGCTACGTTAAATAAATTGTGAAGTAATTTTTCATAACTACAAATATGAATGTGACACATACTGTTGTTACTTAATGGTGTCCTATCTCAGAGCTAAAAATATGGTACAGCAGATGAGTGACCATAAATTGTGAAAATTTTAGTTTTGATAGAATATGATAGACCTCTTTTAATCATTCTCAAAAATTATTGAGCGTTAACATTTTTCACATTAGATTTAGGGCAACATTACTTTAAGCAGTTCTCTGAAATGCCTTTGGATGAATAATATTGAATAGTATGCAACCCAATTGGTATTACATACCCTAATGAGCTTGATTTAATTTTAATCATTTGACATAGTGTGGGTTCTCTCAAACCAGCATCAATGGCTCAGTCTGAAACTGTAAAAGGGTTTTCAATATTGTATAATGATGTTCAAGCACTGTCGTGGGAGCTAAAATAATTTTACCACCGTAATCCTTTCAGTTCGTATAAGGCGACAAAAGGGACGGATTGCAACATCTGGGAAGACTTAAACATACTATATATGCAATTAAGACTACCTAATAATAAGTGAAGCTCAGAATAACAGTAAAAATTTTGTTCTTCATTTGCAGTTCTCTACCATGGATCATTGGGTGGATGAAGTACTTGTCTTGGTACATGTATGGAGTGGAGGTGCTCACCGTCACACAGTGGTCAGGCATCACTAACATCAGTAAGAAAATGTATTGTTGATGTCAAATGTTGAATAAGAAGAATGTCCAATTAGATAACTGCTGAAATTACTAAGACTATCATCGTTTACAACTAACAAACCCATTATGATAGCTTCAGTTGTGACATACTAGTGGTGAAGGTATCAGCTGTTAACTCAACAAATTCATTTAAATTGGAGCACTAGGAGCACAGGTTTGTATGTATGTTATACAAGTTAGGATGCTTAATTGATAAGAAGAAAAAATTAGCTTTCTCCTCTCACTTTTATATATGTTGTTGTTTTCATAAATCAATATTCATCTGTTAATTTCATTGAACCATATATCTTAAATCACTTTCAGTTGCACTAATATAGCGTAAAATATCAATAAAATGCAGACAAACTTCAAAGAGAGTTGATTTTGAATATATTTGACTTAAATTGAAGTGGTTTCAGTGTAATGAATGTAAGTCCGATATTGTTTGTGTGAACCCTTACTACATACACTCACAATTGTCTATGCCACAATACAATACGCTAGATATAAAAAGAAAACATGCCTACTGCATACAAGGTAATATTGTGATAGAATACAAATTTTGATATAAATACAATTTGAGTTTGACAAGAGTGAAGATTCAGTCTGCAATTGGGACTTGGATCAGAGACCAAAGTTTTTATAATTTTTTTTTTGCTTATCTAAAACTTTGTTTTTTCCACTTGATTGATATAGCGATCCTTTCTACCAGCCTGTGAGATGCCACCAGGAGTGCCTTGTATCACCACAGGAGAAGAGGTCATTCAGAAGTACTCCTTCCAGGCCTTCCATGTGCCATATGACTTTGTTTTGGTAACACTAATCTGCTGCTGCCTCCATATCCTGGGCTTTATCTCACTTCATTTAAGAGCAAAGAACAATTAGTATTAATTCAAGGGGGAAAAGAGTTTAGACATATAACATGTTAAGTTTTAAAGACTGCTTGTAATTGAGTCCAGTAATGGTTTGATATTTATTTTTGAGGAATACTTCTCCTATTGTATGGAAGTGATAATAGAGATATTCCAAAGACTGATTTCTACATTTAGAAATAGAAGATTGGTCTTAGAAGGCATAACCCTTTATGGGAAGTCCCTGGTAGAGTATGATTGAAAAAATAAGGTAATTGGATAATCCCCCCAAACTAGGTAGCTACACACCATATAGGTCTGCTAGGGTTAATGAGAAACCACCAAGGAGATGCCGTGAGCCAGGATCGAACTCGCAACATCTAGGCCATGCACCGAGCACTGTTTCATAGGTATACATAGAATAGAGAGCTTTGCATAGTGTCAATATTAAGAAATCTATGAGGCTTAACCAATGTATTTTTAAATTGCTGCTGTGGAAAGGCAAACCTCCTCTATTGAGAAGAGAAATGTAAGAACAATCACATCTACTCCTTCACACAGTATGTTTGTGTGGTGGTGTTCTCAGTGTAGTTTTGATCCTTGGTAACAGCATGTGAGATGTTACCTGGGGTTCTTGCATCAGACTGGTATGGAGGTGATTGAGAAGTACGCCTTAAACTTAAAAGAATCACACGTGCCTTATTACTTTGGGCTGATGGCACTGCTATATTGCTGTTTTCATTTATTGCGTGTTAATGCACTCTACTTGTGGGCAAAAAGATAGTAACCTAACCTTAGAGGCAAGCACAGTACATACACTTAGTATATGTGTATTATGTGATGAATTTAACTCCTATTAGAAATAAAATGGAAGTAGCTTAATATTAGAAGACGCAAGCATTTCAGATGATGTTAACATATGTACTTTGTTTAGTATTTAGTGATGTTTGAAGTTAAGTCTGTAGTTATGTATCATAACCCTAACTAACCCTTATATCCACTGAAAGTTTCTGGTAATGAACATCAGCATTTTATGTTTCTTATGATGTATTGTTGTCATTGCATGTATATTTCCTGATCATTGATCTTGACAAACTTACTTGATTATATTATTAGTAGTCTCCTTGAACCGCGCCCTGTTTATCCTCACCGCTCTCTGAATCGTTTCACCATCTCAGGGGAGTGTTACGGTATCACTCTCCTAGGACAGTCGTACGACGTTGAAAAATACAAGGTGGTGTCATCAGCATAGGAGAATATAGGTCATTGAGTCAGAGTTAGAAGATCATTGATGAATAATAGATAGAGTGAGCGATAAGACAGAACCCTGAGGAACACCACTGTTGATAGATTTAGGAGAAGAACAGTGACCATCCATTACAGCAGCAATAGAACGGTCAGAAAGGAAACTTGAGATAAAGGTGCACAAAGAAGGATAGAATCCGTAGGAGGGTAGTTTAGAAATTAAACATTTATGCCAGACTGCACGGGCTACAGCTTTCCCTCACGTTATCAATCTCGACCTCCCCGCATTAATGATATTTTTACAGTATCACCACATTTCCACTTAGACATCATAATTTCCTTCCTATTGTAGTCTCAAATAAGAAAGGGAAATTTTATGTTGAAAAGGGGAATATTGATGGCTCGCCTTGGGTAATATGGGGGTGGGAAGTGGAAACCTAGTAACATTGACCCTCAGACGCGTCACTCCGTCAGTCAGGCAGGAGCCGCTTTTGGAGGTGGAGTGTCGGTGTGATGGTGCATACAAGTGATGTGTGCGTGAGCGAGCGTGCGTCCACCATGAGGCAGATCCGCGGCCCTGCATTGGGTGTACGTAAAGGCGTTATCTAAATGTGGTTCCTAGTTGCTGGGGCGTGCATGGGGGTGAGTATGTACACACACCAACCAGCTGGCGAGGCGACCTGACCACCAGGGCCCAGGCCAAGATGGCGGCGTTGAAGACAAGACTGGAAGCACGCAGCCTAACCAGTGACCATCACCATACACGGGCTCATATGTGTGTGTATATATATATATATATATATATATATATATATATATATATATATATATATATATATATATATATATATATATATGTATATATATATATATATATATATATATATATATATATATATATATATATATATATATATTAATGCATATGTGTATTT
>JAXIVD010010034.1:5000-10000 GCA_036785275.1 Cancer borealis
GTTTGGGCCTGAGTAAACATCGTGAAATACAGGAAGGTGCTGCGACGTGGTGTGACAAATGGATGACAGCGAATTCTTTTCCTCGCCCTTTGGTGCTCTTCCGTACCCCCCTCCCCCCTTTTACCTCTCTCCCTCCATCCTATCCCTTCCCTCCTTCCCTCCCTCTCTTC
The DNA here is from genome assembly GCA_036785275.1 of Cancer borealis. Taxonomy (NCBI): domain Eukaryota; kingdom Metazoa; phylum Arthropoda; class Malacostraca; order Decapoda; family Cancridae; genus Cancer; species Cancer borealis. The sequence continues at coordinate 5,171 of JAXIVD010010034.1, forward strand.
CCCTTCTTCCTTCCCTCCTTCTTTCCCTTCCTCCCCCCACCTGTTGGTTTCTTACTAGGTTAATGGGATTTGCATTAACTCTGGTGGTGTCAGTCCTTGAAAAGCCGGTGGTGTACGAGGGGGGGAGGGTGTTGATAGGTTCTTGTATTGCCAGCAGGTGGTGGCGATTGTGGCGGTGGTGGTGTTTTTTTTTTTTTTATAAATATATATGTACCCATAATCCTCCCTTAGAAAAAAAAACCTGGTAAATTTTAACGTGCCCTAGATTTCAGAAAAATTTACACACACACACACACACACACACACACACACACACACACACACACACACACACACACACACACACACACACACACACACACACACACACACACCACCTTCCCGTCACCACACTTCATCCCCAGCGTGTGTGCTGCCCACCGCACCTCACACCGGCAATACCCGACGCCCGCTGCCCTGACGCTGCTCCGAAGGGGGCAGCGAGTAGCTGAGAGTAGCATTTATGATCGTGGTGTTGGTGGTGTAGGGTCGATCTAGGGTGTCGGTTGCCGCCCAAAAAAAGTCTTCCCACCCAAACGAGGAACCGAATCTCCTCCGTGAAGTGGTTGTCTCCGCGACCGAAATGGGTTTAGACTCCGTGTCACTTTCTCTGGTGACAAACTAGAGCTTTTGTGTGCCGGCAGGGAACACTGAGGAGGCTCGAGCTGTTAGTGTTCCTCAGGGTATATATACATCCGTCAGTGGAGCATTGTTTATGGGAGAATTATTGTCATATTTCTTTTCTTTTTTCTCTCTCTAACATTAGTTCCTTGTGTGTGCCGGGGAAGGTGAAGAGAGGATCTAAGGGTGTTGAACTCTTTCTTGTTGATGCGAAAAGATATATGTTAAAAAGAAAAGTTGAAGAAGTTTTTTTTGTTGTTATTGTTTTGAGGTTGAAAAGTTATACGAACATGATTTAAGGTTGAAATTTTTTTTATAATAATTATTCTTTGTTATTGTTGTTGTTGTTCGTTCTATTGACTTTCCTTGTTTCTTTTCTATGTATCTAACTCAAATAATTACATGCCTCATAAAACAAGTATCAATTACCTATATATTTTCACTCTAAAGATAAAAAAAAGAACTGAGAATAACACACACACATACACACAGACACTCGTACATTAAAATTAATGTTTTTCGTGTATGAGTGCATGTGTGTGTGTGTGTGTGTGTGTGTGTGTGTGTGTGTGTGTGTGTGTGTGTGTGTGTGTGTGTGTGTGTGTGTGTGTGTGTGTGTGTGTGTGTGCGTATGAGTGTATGTGAAAGTGATGGACGGTGGATGAACGGGTGACTTGAGACAAATCCTCTTCTGACAAGCGGATGACCTAAGATGCCGAGGCTGTCAAGGTACGCCCGCTACCAATGATGGATGAGACGTGCATTTATGGGCGTCCTCACCTTGTATGCAACACTCCCTCCGTTTTATCTCTTATAGGCACTCACTCATTCACTCACTCACTCACTCACTTCTCACTTCTCACTTTTTCCTTTCCTTTATTCACTTTACGTCCTCATCGTCCTCCTCCACTTCTTCTTTCCTATCATCATCATCATCACTGTCCTTCACTCCGCACAGTCATGGCTCGTCTCCTCCTCGTCCCCCCCGAAGTCGTTATTGCCGAAAATGTTACCGTAAAAGGGAATTCAAGCGACTAACGAACGGAAGAGAGGAAGGAAATAAAGTTAAGGAGTGCAGTCTTCAGAAAGTGCATGGTCTAGGAAGCATTGCAGGGAAGGGGAAGGAATATGAGACATGGTTTAGGATTATGACATTTTATTTTCTGAATGCTAAATGGAATGACTTATTAAAAAAAATACCTTTCTTCGTCCATTATTAGGCTTTTTTTTTGTAGAGTTTTTTTGTTTTGTTCCATATTGATTATTTGATACCTCAGGCTTTGTATTATTTTAGTACTGAAGAGAGACTAATATTTCAAGATATTTGTAATGGTCTCGTCTACCTAGAAGATACAATCGAAGTGAGAGGTTCTGCCCACCCAAGTGAGGGGCACAGCAGCATGGGTGGTGAGACGAGAGGGCGTCGCCTTTCTGGCAGGCAACTCAGTGTCATTTAAATATATTTCCACATAAGAAAGGCTCTCCTGCCACGCTTCGTCTAAATGTTTGCTCGTAAGTGTTTGTTTTTTCCCCTGGTTGTTTTTTGCCCCCAATAAGTCCACACCCTGACGAGTCTTCCTCCGGGGTGACTGATGACCTCCAGGCTGTGCGCGACGCTCACTGGCTTGAAAGGAAAGTGCGTTTTACTACAAGTTTTTGATTGTGTCCGTAATGGTGGTGATGGGGTCTGGGGCCACACACCTGTTACTGCACCCATTCCCCACTCTGCAGCCTCATGAGGAGTTGCAGGTGTCACCTTCGGCGGCCACGTGTCTCCGGAGCAACGTCATCGCTGGGAAAATGTGTGGTTACGTGAAACATAAACCAGTTAAGGGAAAAAGGGAAGGAGGGGAGTGGTGGGTGTATTGGTGGGGGTGGCAGCAGCAGCAGCAGCAGCGGCTTTGAGTAGTGTCACCCACCTGGCACCGGCCGGACCGTCACCGCCCGAACCCCTGACCTACTTGGCGGAGCCCCGACAGTTATTACACGGAAACCTCGCCGCTCGGAGCCGTCAGTGTCGCCTCCCGGACGTCACACAGGTTGGTGAGTAGTGATTGGCAGAGAAGCTGTCCACCCGGCGACGAAGGACAGAACGTCACGAGGAGAAGGGAGAGAGTAAAGAAACTAAATATACAGTCATATGAGTATATTTTCATGGAGAAGGAGCCTTTAGGTGCCCGAAAAAGCTGAAACTTCACGTCCACTGCTGTCTGTATGCATTGTTTTAGTATCCTATCTGGAGGTGGACGAAACTTGCACATAACACAAAAGTGTCGACATTCTGCTACACTCAAGGCATTAAGACACACACAAATGCATAGAAAAACACACTAAGTATTATCCGTAATCGCTGTATTACATTTGGATGAAAAAATTACTGCATCACAATAAAGAGTGTCAGTCCTGCAGAGTGGAAAGATAATTAGGAGACACATGAGAGGGAAGAAGCAGGAAGAAGCTGTGCAATGAGAGAAGAATTACAAGAGGGTTTATGGAGAACGATTTAGAATTTCAACCATCAAATAGAGAGCCTGCGACGTCTTAGAAATGTAGCATCACGCAGCCGCTCGCTGATCCCTGCCTCGGTGTGACCTGGCCCGCCCTGCATTTTGGAAACGTAGTGCATGAAATACCAAGGTAATATGGAAGAGTAAGGGGCGTGTCGGCCGAGTTGTCACAAGCTAGGCTGGCACTCAGTGTTGCTTGACAGTAATGATGCCACATCTCGCCGCCTCCGCAGTCTACATTAAGAAAATTGAACCAATGAATCTCCGGATCTTTCCCTTCACGCATCACATTTACGTGCCTCTAAGTCAATGGTTTTTTCTGCCTCATTTTGACATGTAAAGGCTTACCAGGATAGAAATTGTGCCGCCGAGGCCAACTGGTCTTAGTAGTTCTCGCGCCTCTAGGAGTAGCGGCCTTGGGTCCTCAGCAGCGGTAACAGGTGTGGAGCGCGTCCTCCTTACCGTCACCATAACTGTCAGCCTCCGCGTGTCAAACAGTGTCATTATCGCCATTAAGAGAGGCATTAGAGGAGATGTGTCAGGTATCGATGGCAGCTGCAGGTGTTGACGGCGGCTGTTACACACACACACACACACACACACACACACACACACACACACACACACACACACACACACACACACACACACACACACACACACACACATACACACACACACACACACACACACACACTTCCTCCTAGTCGCGTCTTACCCTGTCTCTTGAGCCTCCCACACCTCAAGTCATAGCCGCATACCTGATCTCAGAAGGTGCCGTGCTGTCCTCCCTCACACCTCCACTGTGTCAATGAGGATCATCTCCGGAATCGCACCTTGACTTCTGAGAAAAATCTTATTTGTCAACACCCCTCCACCCCCACCCCTCCCCCGCGCCCCTTCAAGCTGCACTACGAGTCCCCAGCGGTACGTGTGACCCAGCGTGGAGGAACCACTTCTGCTTTGGCAAGTACTCAGAAAAGAATTTTTATGAAAATTTCAAAACACGATGATAACATTCTTCAGTTCGCTAGTTTATAGATCCAAATAGTTTGTTCCTAGTTACTGGTGTCTTTATTTACCAGGCATACATTCAGGTAATGTGTTGACACGTCTATCACATCTACCTGTTTCTGTGATTACTTACATCAACAAAACTTTGAAAACTTTCCGCCAACAAGATCCCTTTTCCCTTAGCTTTCTTTCCTTTGAATGCAATGACAAGACTCACTTAGGAAACAGTATAAAAAACTACAAAACTATCTATCGTCTTCAGTGGCTGTCTTTCAACTGAAACCCCAAGAATAGAGCTTCACTGCCTGACTCATAGATAAGCTTCACTTATTTTTTTGTATTGCTATTCAGGGTTTATCTTCGCATTCAAGGAAACATCTTCAGAATCCCAATAATACCTTAGGTACAGTATATTTATGATATTCTTTCCTATGATAGATAATTCATATATAGGAAGACTGGTGTAGGGAATTAATCGCTCTTCCCTTACATACACACGCATACTTGTACACATACATATTGAATACATCAACCAACACCACTGCCTCACCTCGCTCCCTTCCTAACTGGAACTCTTTCACTCTCACTTTTACTCCCACACACCATTCCGCGGCAGCAGTTGAAGAATCAATATTCCATAACGTATTCA
>JAXIVD010010035.1:0-10000 GCA_036785275.1 Cancer borealis
AGAGAGAGAGAGAGAGGTTGGGGAAGCGGGGATTGGTGGTGGTGGGTGGTAGTGGTTGGGGAGTAGTCATTTAGGGGGTGTGAGTGAGAGGAATGAGTGGGGGGAGGAGGAGGGGGAGGGGGAGGGGTGATAGAGGTACTGAAGTCATGGTGGGGTAGGGTATTGGGGGTATTGGGGGCATTGGGGGCATTGGGGTTAATTAGGGTTAGAAGTAGGAAGGGGGGATGTTAGTGTTGGGGGGTAGTGGGGTTGGGGGGTTGGGGGTGGGGGTTGGGGATGTTGGGGGTGTTGGGGGGGTAGGGGTTGGCCTTGCCCTGAGCGGGTCACTGCATGGTGGAGGCTAAGCACCGTATTGATTGGTACACGCGGCGGGGTGAGGGTGGAGGGCGGCGTGGATGTGGTGGAGAGGAGAGGAGCACGTGTTCCACCACCACCACTACCACCACCACCACCACACAGTCACCGCCACAGCCACGCGGGTCGTCTCTCCCTCCGCTTCTGCCGCCCCCCGTCAAGCCCCAACCTAACCTAACCTCACGCCCCGCTAGGCATGGGTTAGCTGCTGTGCCTATCCTGGTGAGCCTACTAGTGGTGGTGCTAGTGGTGGTGGTGGTGGTGGTGGTGGTGGTGGTGGTGGTGGTGGTGGTGGTGAGCCGTGAGCCGTGAGCCACCGCTGGGAACTATTCAAAAATATGAGACTGGTATTGACTGTGAATCTGTGAGTGCGTGGTGGTGTGTAGTACCTGGCAGGTCTGCATGTACGGGACGGCGCCGGCACTTTTCCTGCACCCACTCATACACACGCCCGCCCCACGCCCGCACGCCCGCACACCCATACCACGACCCCGTTACCCTCTCTCCCACACCCACACCCTCCCCCCCTAACACATGTGATGCCCGCCCGCGTGTTACTCAGTGTACAAGTGACTGACCTTTAGTGAACAGCGGTGTGACGTGAAGGCCAGGTTAGGTCAGGTCACGGCAGGTCAGGTGATGGTGGGGGGTCCTCGGTGACCTCTCCTCACCCCCACCCAGCCCCCCCTTTGACCTTACCCAGCGAGGCCATCGTCGGTGTGACCCTCGTGCCTGCAGCCTGTGTGAGTGTGTGTACGTGGGTGTACGTGTGTAGGTGTGTACGTCTTGAGTTAAGTTTTTATTGATGTGAGTACCGGCGAGGCATCCTTCCGGCCTGTGTCTCCCGCCCTTGAGGAGGAGGAGGAGGAGGAGGAGGAGGAGGAGGAAGAGGCTTGAGACGAGGTGAGGCACGGTGTGTTTAGTGCAAAGCAAAGTGTGAAGGGAATGAAGGAAGGAAGGAAGGAAGGAAGGAAGACGTGGACATCAAACACAGTGTTGCTACTCTTTGATGTGGAGGAAACAACGTGGATATGGCAACACAACCCTTCAAGTGTGTGTGTGTGTGTGTGTGTGTGTGTGTGTGTGTGTGTGTGTGTGTGTGTGTGTGTGTGTGTGTGTGTGTGTGTGTGTGTGTGTGTGTGTTCAGATACACTGTTAATTACTCGAAGGTGTGTGGACAGATGGCTTGTGTGTGTGTTTTTTTTCCTTTTGTGAGTGTGTACGTGTTGCCTTTGATGTCTCACGTGTGTGTGTGTGTGTGTGTGTGTGTGTGTGTGTGTGTGTGTGTGTGTGTGTGTGTGTGTGTGTGTGTGTGTGTGTGTTGATTGAGGCGGAAAACCACTGAGAACAACAAAATTAATATCAATGCAGTGAAACTAAGCTTGGAAATTGCACGAGAAGGGAAAAAGAGGGAAAGAAAGGGAAAAGAGAGGGAAACAGAGGAAAGGAAGGGGAGAGAGAGGGAAAGGAAGGGAAACAGAGGGAAAAAAGGGAAAAGATGAGGAGGAACAGAGGAGAAAGGAAGGGGGAAATAGGAAAAGGAAAGAAAGAGGGGAAGAGAAATGTACTTGCGATAAAAGGGGAGCTGAAGGGCAAGGGGAAGAAGAGGGAAATAGGAGAGGGGAGAAAGGGATATTGGAGGTATAGGAGAGGGAATAAATGAGGAAGAAGGAGTAAGTGGGTGAGGGGAGGAGAGGGGAAAGAGAGAGATGGGAGAGAGGAAAGGAGGAGAGGAAGGGATAGATTAAAGGCGGGAGGAGGGAGGGAGAAGAGGGGAAAGGTGAGGGAGAGAGAGAGAGAGAGAGAGAGAGAGAGAGAGAGAGAGAGAGAGAGAGAGAGAGAGAGAGAGAGAGAAAGAGAGAGATACACAAAACTATTCTTCCTCAAAACGAAAGATAGTAGTATTTTTCCCTTACTATCCTCTCCTCCTCTTACTCTTCCTCTTCCTCTTCCTCTCCTCCTCCTCCTCCTCCTCCTCCTTTATTACACCTTTATCTGGTTAATGTAATGTTAATGTTATCACGAGAGGAACACAGAACCGATTTAGGTGAGAGAGAGAGAGAGAGAGAGAGAGAGAGAGAGAGAGAGAGAGAGAGAGAGAAGAGAGAGAGAGAGAGAGAGAGAGAGAGAGAGAGAGAGAGAGAGAGAGAGAGAGAGAAGAGAGAGAGAGAGAGAGAGAGTTGCATTAATTTTCATACCTGAAGCAAGTGTTAGTGACCGGCCACATACCGCGCCTCTCTCCTCTCTCTCTCTCTCTCTCTCTCTCTCTCTCTCTCTCTCTCTCTCTCTCTCTCTCTCTCTCTCTGTCCGTGTGAGTTATTTTGCAAGTGTGTTGACGTGTTAAGTGGTTACATGGACGGCATTATATTGTAGCGTTCATGCATGCAGAGAGAGAGAGAGAGAGAGAGAGAGAGAGAGAGAGAGAGAGAGAGAGAGAGAGAGAGAGAGAGAGAGGTAGCTTGAGTGACGCTGCGTGGAGTACAGAACGGTCTGGGAAACGTCAAGGTCCTTAGGGAAACATGGCCACCACAGTTGCCAGATACCACTCGCCTCTCACCCCCCTCCTCTCCCACCCTCTCCTCTCTTTCCCTCTCTCTCTCTCGCTCCCTCTCTCTCTCCCTCCAGAAAGTGGTTGTTTTAGAGTTTATCTAATCATGCATAATGGTTAGTTTAATGGAGGTATTGCGTGGCGATGAGGAGATATTTGTTTGTGAGTCGAGTATACCACCACGAGACTGTCATTTGTTTATATACTTTGGAGCTGAGTTGAGTGTCACGGTGGCGGTGGTGGTGGTGGTGGTGTGGTGGGAGGGTAGGGGTAGGGGGAGGGATTATAGCATCACCACCACCATCATGCATTTCATTTGCAGCTCAACCGAACGCGAAAACTTTGCTCAAAATCGATGGTTATTTAAAATGGAACGGACACACCCAGTTCTGCCTCTTTACTCTCTTCTCTCTCTATCTCTTTCCCTCTCTCTCTCTCTCTCTCTCTCTCTCTCTCTCTCTCTCTCTCTCTCTCTCTCTCTCTCTCTCTCTCTCTCTCTCTTCTTTCCTCTCTCTTCCTTCCTCCCTAACCCCCACCTACTTTTTTGTTTAATGTCCATGTGTGTGTGTGTGTGTGTGGTGTGTGTGTGTGTGTGTGTGTGTGTGTATGTGCGTGTATGTGGTCGTGTATGTGAGAGTGTGATGGCATGGTATGGCATGATATGGTAAGGTAAGGTAGGGTTGGCAGCGGTGAGTGCGAGGTGACCATCACGTTATATTGAGTGAAATGGTCCTATAGACACGTAGTTTTGGTGCCAGGTACACCCACCACCACCACCACCGCCACCGCTGCCAGGGTGAGATGTGGTGTCTGGCTACAGCTGCCAACGTGACACGGAGTTTAGCCGGCGGCACGAGGATAGGGCAACACTGCTCTCTTTAGTTGCCGGCTACTGCAAAACTTTCAACCAAGCCTCTGATGTCTTTTCCGGGTGGATTCTGCGTTTTCATTATTGTTTTGGGCGTGTGGTGAGTGCCTGGTGGCGTGCAGGGGCGTGCGTGCAGGGGTACAAGGTGGTGGCAGGCTGAGGTCAGCTGCACGGGGATCCACACCCTGCAGGAGGGGACGGCTGCCCTAGTGGACCGGTAATTAGGTTGTGGGTCGAGCCAGAGCGAAAGTGTCGCTCCAGTTTTGTCTTATGGCGTGCGGGAGGCGCTGCCACCACCACCACCGCGCCCGCCTGCCTGCCTGCCTCCACCACCTCCACCTCCACCTCCTCCCCTGCACTGCCTGCCTCCTACAGCCACCCTCGCCCTCTCCCGCCCACCCTAAACATTAACCGGCAACCCAGCTGGCCCTCTGTACTCAGCACCAGCACCAGCACCAGCAGCAGCAGCAGCACCTGTCACTGAAGAGGTGTTTATGGAGTGTGTGTAAAGTGCAGTGTGCATAACGTGCCCCGCTGGCCCGCCGTGCCACGCCGCCATGTAGTGCCACTGCAGGGCACCCTACACATCCCTGCCCCTGCCCCGCACACACACACCCCGCCCCGCCCCGCCCCGTGAGTCGCGCTAAGGTGTGAGTGAGGGATAAAATTAGGCGAAATGGTCACTGTGGTAGAGAGAGAGAGAGAGAGAGAGAGAGAGAGAGAGAGAGAGAGAGAGAGAGAGAGAGAGAGAGAGAGAGAGAGAGAGAGAGAGAGAGAGAGAGAGAGAGAGAGAGAGAGAGAGAGAGAGAGAGAGAGAGAGAGAGAGAGAGAGAGAGAGAGAGAGAGAGAGAGAGAGAGAGAGAGTGAGAGCGCCAGCATGTTTGTCATCCCTGAACCGGTCTGGAGGAAAGACCTCTCCGGGTAGCAGCCGTGGCACTGTCCTTCACAATCGGTTAGTGCCACCTAAGGCTGACCCGCGGCCCCTCCCCCCTCTCCCCCTCCCCATGCCCCCCTCAAGGCCAGGCGGGGAGGGGGAGGCGGGGGGTGGGGGGGTGGGTGAATATCGAGTGTGCAGTCTTGGATATTGATTGTGACCTGCTGGGGTGAGGCAGGCCACCACCACCACCACCACCACCATCACAGTTGCCACAACGGTGTTTTTTTTATTCCAAGCAAAACAAAATCGCTCTTTTCTCTCCCATCCCAAAGCGATTCCCGGGTGTGTGAGTGTATTTGCGTGTGTTTGCGTGTGTTTGTTTGCGTGTGTTTGCGTGTGTTGAGTGCCGCGGCAGGGTGTGAGGGCGTAGCGGCAGGAGGTAATTTAGAATGTGTGAGGTGATGTGGACACACTGCCCCCCACGCCGCCCCCCTGCCGCCCCCCGCCCCCCCTGTGCCTGATCTGGGGTACCCGCCGGATAGAAACACACCTCCGGGCCACGCTATGCATTACCATAGTGTTGATTTAAGTGCATTAATCTGTGTGTGTGTGTGTGTGTGTGTGTGTGTGTGTGTGTGTGTGTGTGTGTGTGTGTGTATGTGTGTGTGTGTGTGTGTGTGTGTGTATGAGTTTTTTTTCATACTTTTTTTTCTCTACATTGTCGTTTAAAGAGAAAGTTTTGATCTTGGTGTGAAAGTTGTGATGAAAAGGTTAATTCTGAGGTGACATTTGCAAAACTGTGTTGCAATTATACGTTAGTGAAGGAAAGAAAAAGTTAATGTGGGAATTTATATTATTTTATTTTATTTTATTTTATTTTATTTTATTTTATTACAGTTATGTGTGCATGTGAATGAATGTGGAAATTTAATGCAGTTGTGAAAGTACGGAAATTTCTGGAGTGCAATTAGAAGAAAAAAAAAGTTATTCGTTATCAGTTATTAGTTTTTTATTGTTTCATTTATTTATTTATTCTTATTTTTTCCTTATTATAATTTTTTTCTTCGATCTCTCCGTAGTAGATAGTTTTTTTTCCCTCAAAATTTTCCCTTCCCTTAACTTTCCTCTTTTTCCCTGTTTCCTATCCTTCCTACTACCCTGTTTCCCTCCCATCCTCCTTGATTTCCTCCATCCCTATCACCCTGTTTCCCTCCCTACCACCCACTCTGTTTCCTTCCCTCCCATCCACCCTGTTTCTCTCCCTCTTATCCTGTTTCCCTTCTTTTCTTCCTTCTTTTCTTCATTGCCAAAAATTTCCTCCCAAAAATTTCCCCATACATTAAAATCAACTATATCCCACCTTTTCCTTGCATTATTAAAGGTTTTTACTGTAACTGGATCGTTTTTTCTCTTAATATTAACCTAGTTTCCCCTTTATTTCCTCTAACACCCCCTCTCCCCCCCTTAAGCCTCCCTTGCGCATCGCCTCTCTCTTTTGTCTTCAGTCTTTGTGACGGCACTGTACGCTCAGGTAAACAAACTCTATTTAACATCAGTTTCTACCTAAATAACGCCATTTTTAAGTATTTTAACACGCTAGAAGGAAATAATGGATTGATTTATCTATGTAGAGTAAATAATATATAGAGAAAAGGTTAGGAATAAGGAAAAATAAGGGATTATTTATAGTTGTGTCCCTCTCTCTCTCTTTCCCTCTCGTGTTGTGGTTTAGATGCTCGTTTGTTTGTTTCTGAAATGGTGTTTTTTTTTTATTTATTGCTGTTGTATATAGCATTGTATTGTAAACATAGTAAGGAAAATGACCTAAATGGAACATATTATACCTTCTCTTCATTATTAGTAAGTTTGGTAAAATTTTACATTAACACCAGAGTGCACTTGGATCAAAATAACACACGTTTTTCATATAGATTGTGATGCATTTGTAATATTCTAACATTGCTATCCTACCGATGTGTATGTTGTAAGATATCCTCATCACCCCCAACAAGCCTGGGGACCTGTGGGAAGGCGGTTTTTTTTTGGGAGGGGGAGCAAGTGAAAAATAATAGTGATTTACGTTAAGAACAAAGTGCTATAATCACTAACCTAACCTAAACAGAACTACATATATTCAATGGAATTAATTATTCGGAGTGCTTACAGATACGGCAGCCGTACCCCATTGTCATCCCCTATTGGTACGGCAGCGCCGGCGTCACCCACCATGTTCACATTAAATTTGACATTTTCATCGTAGGAAGAGTTTTAAAAACATTTAGAAAGTTATCAACAGAATAATCCGCTGTTGGTACGGCCTGAGCCTTATTATATACCTGGTAAAGCATCTTTACAGTTATGTTAAGTTGGTTAGGTTAGGTTAGGTTTGATTATATAACCTTTTTATATTTGATTACCCAAAAGTTAGGCACGTGCCGTATCCATAAGCAAGCACTTACAGGTATGGCTGCTGTACCTGTAAGTTGTGCCTATAAGTGCTTACAGATACGGCAGCTGTATCCTGCTATCATCCCCTATTTGTACGGCTGCCGTACCTGTAAGCACTGCCTTAATTGTTTTCTCTTTTTAGTTTGGTTTTATGTGTGTGTGAGTGATGGTGGTGCATGAGGAAGAATAGAAGGAAGGAAGGAAGGAAGAGAGATAAGGTGAAAGAGACAAGTAAAAGAAAGAAAGGAAGGAAGAAAGGTGTATAAAAGAAATTGAATAAAAGAAGGAAATATGGAAAGTTGTTAAGGAGTTGAAAATTGAAGAGAAGAATGAAGGAAGAGGAAATTAATGAATGAAGGAAGGAAGTTAAGGAAACCATGATGAAAGAAAGGAAAGGAAATATATCAAAATAATGTATGTGTGTGCGTATACCTCGTGTGTGCCATGTACGGGTAGTTTCTGTGGTGTGCACTTTAAATATGTGTGCGTAAGTTATTTTTTCATGTATATTTAAGGTTTGATACATACACATGGCACTCATGTGTTGTGTACGCTTTGTATGTTTGCATGTGTGATTTTTACGTACACGACATTTATCTCGTGTACGTGTAATGCTTATTATTATTATTAGTTGTGGTAATATTATCATTATTGTTATTTATATGATTCTAGAGAGAGAGAGAGAAAAAAATAATAATTATAATCATAAAAATATTCATAATTATACATTAATTTAATTTCATCATTATAAAATCAATTATTTTCATTATTTTTTCATCTTTTTTAGTTGCCATAGTCGTGAAAAACTATAAATGTAATACACTTTTAGGTTAGGTTTGTTTATTCATTTGTTTTGTCATACTGAAGAAGTGTGAAGATGTCCGGATGTTATTATTATTGTCCGAAGAATGAGTAGTGAATGTTGTCAGGATTGTGGTGAAATGTGTGTGTGTGTGTGTGTGTGTGTGTGTGTGGTACAGGTGTGTGTATGCATTCATTAGTGTGTGGTGCACAGGTTAGAGTGTTAGCTGCAGGTGTGTGGTGTAGTGGTGTGTGTTGTGTGTTCTGCCTGTACTCACCCCCCCCCCCTCCTTTGCAGGCTGCCCCGCTGTGAGGTGTGAGTGAGTGTGTGAGGCGTCGCCACCCTGGAGGCTGAGCCAACGAGTCTCGGCTGGAAGGGCCCCCCAGGACCCCCCTCCTCAGAGCCCCACGGGCCACCCTCCATCGGTCCATCGGGGTTCCCCAACCCTCCCACCCCCAACACCTACTCAGGGCCGTCCACCCCCACCTTCAACCCCCCGGGCCCCACGCTGAACCGGCCCTCCCCAGGACCCCCATCGGTCAACCCCAACCCTTACCCCCAGGGCCCCGGTGGCCCCCAACCCTTCAACACGCCTCCCAACAGTTTCTCGGGGCCCCCCACCTCCGGCCCCCCCTCTGTCCCCTTCCCCGGCTCCCCCGCCCCCTCCAATGCCTCCACCCCGGGCCCCGGGGGTCCTTCCCCCTTCCCCGGGGCACCAGGGGGGGGTCCTCCCTCCAGCATGGCCCCCACCAGCCTGGCAGGGCCGGGACCCTCCCCCATGCCCTTCCCCTGCTCCTCCAACTACAGTAGTCCCACACCCTCGGGGCCACACATGAACGGCCCCAACAGCACCATGGCTCTGCTCGGCCCTCAGCAGCATGCACAGATGATGAACGGCCCACCAGGACACCCGGGCCCCTTCCCAGGGCCAGGGGGGCCGGGGCCTGGCTTCACTGGGCCGGGGGGACCCTTCGGGCCAGGTGGGCCGCCCTTTGGGCCGGGGGGACCACCCGGGGGCCCTCCCATGCACGGCCCCATGCATGGTCCCATGCACGGACCAGGCCCACACCCCATGATGGCCCAGCTGGGACCCATGGACCGCATCGACCAGGGGTGAGTGTCAACCTGGGCCAGGGGGGGAATGTGTGTGTGTGTGTGACATGTAGTAGTAGTAGTAGTAGTGGTGGTAGTAGTGGCAGTGGTGGTTAGAGTGTATTAGTAATGTAGGAGTGTATCTGTGTTAGTAAGGTCGGGAGCAGACCAGCAACGCTGTGGCTCCACATGGCTGTGTTATTGTGTGTCTGGGGTGTGGCTTCCCATGGGAGGCCAAGCTGCGCACACCACCGTCTGTGGCTGTGGACTGTGGGTGGCTGTCACTGATGGCTTTGTGTGGAGGACCCGCACACACCACTGACTGTGGCTGTGCTAGATGCACACCTGGCACACACTCACATCTGACACACGGCCTCACACGCACATACCTAACCTTGGTGAAGCAACAAGTCACGGTTTTCTCGTAGCCACATGACAAACTAGGATTACTAAATTAGGGTTACAACAGGCCAGGTGGGGCATGGCACAGGGGCGTGGCTGTGCACATACACACAGGTGACTCTGTGGTGTGGTTCAGTCAACACACACACACTTGAACACACTTGAGTGTGGCGCCACAGTGTGCCGGACACACAGCCACTCCTCTGCCCCGGCCTTACACCTTCAACAGCCTTACACACTCATGGGGATCTGTATAAGTATTCTCAAACTCATGGATTCTAGGGTGTATTTACATCATTTTTCTCTACTCGGGGAACGTTTTTTTTATTTGTTAAAGTATTTTTATCTCTTTACACTATGTTGTTTATAACAATAATGTAATACTTTAACAAAAGTTTCAGGTCATTTAACTGGAAACTTTTTTATCTAAAATCAAATTGATTTTGTTTGTTAAAAAAACAGAAATCAATATTTTAGATTTAATATTCTACCAAGTTTGATGAAACAATATCAGCCATTCCTTAGTCCTGTTTTGGTGTCATTGTTTTAGTTGATCATTATTTTTCATGACAAATACCAAGCAAATGTAGGAAATGGCCGTTAGAAAAA
>JAXIVD010010036.1:0-7500 GCA_036785275.1 Cancer borealis
CCTTTCACCGTCCCTCCTTCCTTTCTTTCTTCACAACCCACCACACTACATCTCTTTCGTTTCCTTGCAACCCTTATTAGACAACAAGGAAACCAAGCGGCGCCTACACTCTCACGTCAGACAGTTCAAAGATGGTGTTCACGGGACGCGGGAATACTCAAGAGCCTTCAGGAACGAGACTCACTGTGACACCAGGGGCAAGGAAGCGACAAGAAGGGAGGAGTTAAATGGAATATCGAAGTTTTCCCTTTCCAATCGCAGGAAAGGGTCGCTCAATACTATACTTAGCACTTATTCGGAGCCAAAATGTTCTTGTCAATTTTGCGGGAAAGTGAGTTTACATTCGGAAACGCATTAATGCATAAACATATAGTTTTAAAAATTTTCGTTGGAGACGCATTAAGAAAACATTTTATAAACACTTACAAGATTTCTCCTTTTTATACTGTTACAACGTTGCATCGCGTGTGGGTTCCGTTTTGTATCTCTCTCCCCAAAGGCAGCCTGAGAACGCTTTGCCGCTGATCCTAAGCCCAAATCCGCTTGTCGTGGAAGAGGAAAAAAAAGCAAACAATCTCATGGGATCTTCAGGGCTCCTTCCAGAGAGGCTGCAAGATGAGAGAGAGGAAGGGAAAGTAAGAACGAAGGAAGGAGGGTGAGGGACAGCCAAGAGGGAGCGAAGAAAACAAGGTCAACATTCCAGATCCTGCTGCTGCGTCGCTTGACTCTCGTCTACCAACTCCAGTCATGTTACTTCATCGCTAGTTGCCAAGCCTCACCAGGAATTCCCGATATGCAGGGTCAGAATTTTGGGATCCACGAAAGTATTCCGTTGTTGGGCGAAATTGGCTGCCCGTCAAGCGGAAGGAGGGATCGGCTATCTGTGTTTACTGACGTCCCTTCCGGCACCGAGCTTCTAGCTGCACGCTGCCTTCGACTCGACTGGAAGCGAATTCCCTGATTTTACATCAATTAATTCCAAAGACTCTCCAATGACGTATAAAGATGAATAAAAATTTCTTCTTAATCAATCTTCTCTTTTCTACACCAATTTATACCTTCCTTTAGATAATCAATACTCGATTTGGTTCATTCATATTTTTTCATAAACAAAAGATATACCGGCCAACAGCTATGCTAAAAGTTTTGTAGAAGAATCCTGCTTAACATTGTTCCTTTATAGAAAAGAAATATGTTTCAGAAAGGCAGGTTAATCTAGGTTCGTGTGTCCCTTTAGAAAGAATTTTAAGTTATACAAGGTGGAGACACAGGAATCCAGATACCATTGAAGAGGAGGAAGGAGCGAACATGCTGGTAACAACTGTTTTATTAGTGACATGGACATAACAATGACAAGACAGGCTACACATTATTGTGCAACAGCAGCAGAAAGGGAAGGGGAAGAAGCATGCAGTTAGCAAGTTCAAAAGAGCAGTAACCAACAATAATGGCAGAACGAAATAAGAAAAATAATACTGCAGCACACTTACATACTAATGAGTGAGTTAAATGGTGCAAATTAATAGACACTCAGCTATTTCATGCTATAGTGTTAAGGAAACTGAAAGTCATTAACTTCGACACTCAATATGTGAGAGGCGCATTAAATACATTGATGAAAAATACTTCTATAAAGAGGCAGAAAACGTAGAAGGGTAGAGGGGAAGAATAATTGACAGGAACGAGAGAGACAAAATACAAATAAACTAATGTTCAGCATACTAACTGTTGAGAACACCAAAATAGGTTTTCATTTGTAACACACACACACACACACACACACACACACACACACACACACACACACACACACACACACACACACACACACACACACACACACACACACACACACACACACATTTTATATATATATATATATATATATATATATATATATATATATATATATATATATATATATATACGTTACAAATCCCTAACACATGTCACTTAATATTAGTGCGCCCCTCTCAGCGTTCAGCGTCACTCGGCCCTTCATGCCTCACTCCCTGCAGCGGCGTGAACTTAAGCATTCCGGTACGTTCACGCTCGATGCTGCTGCCTTGGCACGGCTCTGATACACGCCCAGCACGCCCTTAATCAACGTGGTGATCGAGAGCGTTAATGTGTGAGTGAATGTGAATGTGTGTGGGATGGGAGGGGAGGGGTGGTTCTCTCTATCTCTTTATCCACTCAACCCCGATTCAGCCATAATTCTCCAGATTTCTATCACCGATATCAATCCAACAACCGGTCTTTGTTACAGCCTCTCACCCGGTGAAGTAATATTGGTTGTGCTCTTCTCTGCTGAAGGTAAACAATTCCACCGGCCATGAGGTGAAGTATTAAAGCCATTCTTACCAGACAAAGAAAGAGATTGATCGAGAGAGAGAGAGAGAGAGAGAGAGAGAGAGAGAGAGAGAGAGAGAGAGAGAGAGAGAGAGAGAGAGAGAGAGAGAGAGAGAGAGAGAGAGAGAGAGAGAGAGAGAGAGAGAGAGAGAGAGAGAGAGAGAGAGAGAGAGAGAGAGAGAGAGAGAGATAAAGAAAGAGAGAGAGAGAGAGAGAGAGAGAGAGAAAAAAAAAAGAAAAAAACACTATCGGAGGAAATCTGTTTTCAAGCAGACAAAATGTGAAGTTCAGGTTTTCCTGGTAGAATTTGAAGTATTGGAATCTATGTTAATTTTTTTCAATGATTACTAAAACGATGATGGAACACTATCATTATCACTATTATTGTCATCTTTATTATCCTTATTGTCATTATTATGATCATTATTATCATTATCATCATTATTATCATTACTATTAGCATTATCTTCATTATTTCCATTACTGTCATTATTATCATAGGGCCTAGAAACCCTATATAGCAAAAAAAAAATGTATCAAACCCATACAGACCCACATTGGTGTAATTAATACAATAAACTTCATTAAAAAAAAAATTGCACTTAAATATATCTGAAATTCACATGAACCTCTTGGGAAATTCCAATTAAGGAAAGTTTCTAATGTTCCCGAGACTCTTTTTGGCCACGAAATTAAGGAAAAGTATAGCCGCCAGACCTTGGGAATAGATACTGATTACAACATTACAAGGCAGACGAAGAGCTGCTTAACGTCACTGGACACACACACACACACACACACACACACACACACACACACACACACACACACACACACACACACACACACACACACACACACACACACACACACACACACACACACACACACACACACACACACACGCACACACACACACACACACACACACACACACACACACACACACACACACACACACACACACACACACACACACACACACACACACACACACACACACACACACACACACACACACACATTCCTGTAAGCAGCTTAACCAGTATTCTTGAAACTGTATATCACTTCTGTTTTCACCTGAATGTAATTTGCTTGTTTTCAACCTAACACAGCAAGGAGACAACAATAGGCCTACCTGTTTACCTCACTGACGAAGAAAAGACTGAAAGGAAGCTGCGTTGTCTTCACGAGAGGAAAATATAGAGCTAAGTATATAGATAGATAAATAGATAGATAGATATATGGATAGATATATCGAAAGAGAAAAAGATCGAGGAAGGAGATTGAAGGGTTGAAAAAAGATGGAAAGACAAGGACAAGGCAGGAGGGAAAATATAGGAAAGGAAGTGGAAGGGAGCAAAAGAGGATGGTGTGACATACAGAGACAGGAAAAGTAAGTAAAGATAGTGAGGAAAGAATGGTGTTGGAAAGAAGAGAGGAAGAAGATAAGGTTAACAGGAAGGGAAATAGGAAAGAGATAGGAAGATTAAGGCGAATGAACGCTAATGGTGATGATCGTGGTGGTGGAGGTAATGATAATTCACATTTTTTTCCTCTGTATCATTAAAACTACAACTCACTCCAATGTCGTTTCTAATGAAAACGAACGAACAAAATGGCTACCGACGATTTAACTACAATTATATTCTGGGAAAAAGAGAAAAAAATGCTCTCTCTCTCTCTATCGATTTTTTCCCTTGATCAGAAAAACGTAATTCCCGCAGTTTTCTTCTTTGAGTTTCCGCCTTTCCTTTAGACGGAGATTAACTACGGCAGAAGGGAAGGAGATAAGGAACGAAGAAGGAGGGAGGGAGGGAGGAGGGAGGGAGGGAGGGAGGGAGGGAGGGAGGGGGGAGGGAGACGAAGGATAGTGGGAGGGAATGAGAGAGAAAAATATAGGAGTGGAAGGAGAAAAAGGAAAAGTCAGACTCATTAAGGGCTACACACTACCCTGACAGCTAAGTCGACGTCTCTCTCTCACCTGTCTAATGAAGAGGCAGGTGTCAGTGTCAAAGGAGATTGTCTATTGATGGGAAGTCAGGAAAAATTTCTAAGGGTTTGTTTTCCATCACCACCAGCTGCTGTTTGTAATTAAATTTATCATAATATTTGTTTACAACGTGTTAGTAATATTCAATAAAGACAAGAAGTGTGTTATAAATGAAAAAAAACAATATACTCGATAGGAAAGTGAGCTTCCTCTTCCATAAAAATAAATAAGTTTCCAACAGGTATCCTTTTATTAACTGTTATCAAAGGAGCACAGTTTTTTTTTATATATGTGTGTGTGTGTGTGTGTGTGTGTGTGTGTGTGTGTGTGTGTGTGTGTGTGTGTGTGTGTGTGTGTGTGTGTGTGTGTGTGTGTGTGTGTGTGTGTGTGTGTGTGTGTGTGTGTGTGTGTGTGTAAGTAGGCGGCCACCTGGTGATCAGCGGGGTAAGTATGGGTGAGTGGGTGATGCCAGTTATTTTTACTTCTCCTCACTTTATTTTTGAATCGCTTGAAAACACTTGCATGACATTGCCCTCATAACAAAGACACCATTGTTATTCGTCTGTGCGTTTTATCTACAACACAATCACCATCAACACAATACAAACATTTTTCAGATTCACATAATATTTTCCACAAGACGCCGTACCCACTCGTGTTAAAACAGTCCAGTCCAGGTATCAATTCAATACAAAAAGCAACTTAGCTATGAAGGTGTCATGCCTAATTAAGATAAGCAGGTATTGTTATTATTCCTTTCATTGTTTCATAGTAGGAAAAATGTGATATCTCTTTTCTTTGTTCCATTTTTAGTCAAACCCTCGAGGTATTCAAAGACGCTGCTACCTCCATATGGACCCAACTCTATTTCTGGCACTTTGAGCATACACAGTAATCCTTCGAGAGCGAGGCACTGCACCCACCCACGCCCACAAGGATGCTACGTGACGAACAGATCTTGACACAGACTTAAAAAGAGAGAGAGAGAGAGAGAGAGAGAGAGAGAGAGAGGAGAGAGAGAGAGAGAGAGAGAGAGAGAGAGAGAGAGAGAGAGAGAGAGAGAGAGAGAGAGAGAGAGAGAGAGAGAGAGAAGAGAGAGAGAGAGGAAAAAAATAAAACAACCATGAAACAGAACCCAAGTGAGTCAAAGAGTAGAAAAGGCAGGTAATGATAGACAAACTGAAAAAAAAAAAAAAAATCAGAAAAAAGTACTAAACATATGCGTACAATTATACATTTAATCATTAACAACAAACTCTCCGGTCAACTGATATGATTATGCAATTCAAAAATACAAATGATACAAAATTAAAGAAAAAAAAGAAAGTAAAAAAAATAGGCACAAGTACAAACCTTACATAAATCATTAGTGACATGTTGGACAAAGCTTTTCATAACCGAGTGTTTAACTTAACTAAAAAAAGGGGAAATAATTAGCTTAACTTTGTTTTTACCTAGCGCATATTATAACATGATCTGATACAATACAATACACTACATAACGAATTATAAACTCATGCATATATGATAGAAAATTAACTTTACTGAAAGGCCATCAAGTACATAAGAATACAAGCAAGTTTCGAGGTAGGTATTTTTTTCATATTTCTTAGGAAACAACTGAATATTGAAATAAAAATAAAACATCATTGCCAATGTTTGAATGTCCAAACACACCCACGTTGGTACAGCTTCCCCCTACCCTCCTACTCTACGACCATTACTATCCCCTACCCCTACCCTGCCTCTAATACTATCCCCTACCACTACACTGTCCCCAATACTATCCCCTACTCTTACTCTGCCACCAATACGATTCCACTACCCTCACTACCCTCCCACCAGTACGTACAGTCTGCATTCTCACACAGAAATCACTATGAATTAACTGTAAAACACGGAACTAGAATAAATATTAGGAGAGCACACACGTGGATTAAGGAAAATGTGAAGCTGCGTAATGAACACGGATTGAGTTAAAGGGAGATGGAGTGGGTATAGGAGAAAAAAAATGGTCATTAATTATGCTATCATAATCACTCTCCCTTTTGTTCTATTTTTTTTTTTTAGCGATTAGACACGCTCCAATTTTTTTTTCTTTTTAATAATCCACACAAAAAAAATAAGTTATCCTCTACTGTATATTCATTCCATGTCTCCTCTTCCCTTGTTCTTCCTTCTCTTCCCCTTCTTTCGCTCCCTCCTTCCCTCCCTACACTCCTCCCTCTACATAAATGGTGGCTGTGGTAATTGGACTTTCGCTGCCCAGTATTTTGAGTCAAAGTAAATATGTACCTAGTGTCTAGAGTTACACAGGTATGTTGTATGTTGTATTCTAAGCCGCTCAGAGCTTCCTTTCCCCTCGACAACTCTTGCAGTGGAGAAGATGCAGATGGCTCCTGATGGTGAAAATATGTTGAAAGACAAGGTATAGCTGGAGATTAATTGACTGACTGATTGATTGATTGATTGATTGGTGTTTAAACGCCAAAACAAACACCTATAGTTAATGACCTGCAACTGTAAAATTAGCATATTGAGACTACTACCCATAGTGAATAACGTGTATCGAGCTAAGTTATTCTAAGACGTAAAATGATAAAGAAGAGTTACCGACACATAGAAAGAAGTGTTGCTAGGTAAACTTACGAGAAAGACGTTCATGTATAGGGAAAGCTTTGTATGATGAAGTTGTATTGAAAGCCGATAGAGCGAAGACTGCTGAAAATGGTAGCAGAATGGGTAAGACTTTGGGAGAAAAGCTTGAGCGACAAGGATTCGATTCTTAGATACCACCAAAGCTTTCTCATGTAGTCACGTATATGTCAGGTATCGGCCAGGGTTGCCAGTCACTTCCTTAAGCAGAACTAAGTGTGTGTCTGCCTGATGACCTTGGTTCTCTCAACACACATCCTTGACCTACATCGTTACCCTTTCTCTTTCAATATTAATTTTCTCTGTTTGGACGTCTATTCAGTCTCAGGTTCATTAGTTTGTACTTATCATGATTTGTATACAACATATACACAATTACACGCATGCAAGCACGCACGCACGCACACACATACATACATACATACATACACACACACACACACACACACACACACACACACACACACACACACACACACACACACACACACACACACACA
>JAXIVD010010036.1:10000-14179 GCA_036785275.1 Cancer borealis
CGAACCTATGGCAACGGTATGCAAGATAGAGGCTTTTTGAATGGTCAGCCTCCGCACGTTAGTAGCGTGGGTTAAAACATTTAACTGATGCCTCGTTTCTTGTTGTATATATATATATATATATATATATATATATATATATATATATATATATATATATATATATATATATATAAATGCATATAGGGGATTGTGGGACGGGAGGGTTAGGGTTGCAGCACCTCTAGATAGGGTTAGGTTACGGACGTGAGGTGGGAGGTGAGAGGTGACTGCACCGCCTGGATTACATCGTCACCTAACACCATCTCTTTGACTTCAGTGCAGGAAGAGTGAGTATTAATGGAATGGAACGGGGATATGAGGCACCGGGAACGAAGGGAGAAAATAGAAGACATATATATGAAATTAGTTATTTATATATATATATATATATATATATATATATATATATATATATATATATATATATATATATATATATATATATATATATATATATAATGAGAGAATAGAGTGACGGTGGGTGTCAGGTGAAAGCCTTACGTATACCTGTAATTGGCTGGGTTTCAATCATTCCTCTCAACCTTGATGCGAAAGAAGTCTACGTAGGTGGACGCGGAGAACAACATGAACAAAGAACAGCAAGGAAAAAGGAAGTATTACACGTGAGTGAAAGTTCATTTAATCACTTATTCTCAACGCGTTTCCAGAGCTTGGCAATTAACTTGTTTGAACTAATAATGGAAGATAGAGGAGGAAGAGGAGGAGGAGGAGGAGGAGGAAGAGGAGGAGTACAAAGGAGTACAAAGGAAGAACAGACAGCAACAGTCCTACTGGACCTAACGAGGCTGTCTGTTTAGCTACACTACTACTACTATAATATCTACGTGATAGAGACAAAAGGACAGCAAAGTGGAAGGCTCCTCCCCACCCATCCCTCCCTCCAGCCGAAGCTGGCCGGAAGAGGAAGTGATACCATGTAGCATAAAAAAAACTAACATGGAATTTGTATAGGAAAGAAATAAAAAACAAGGAGTAATCTATGCTAAAAAAAAAAAGAAAAATAATAAATAAATAAATAAATAATAATAATAATAATTTACGCAGTAGTGAAATATTCGACTTGGTGAACAGATGCTAAGTGCTTATCGAGTTTTTTTTTTAAATGATTCAATTGTAGTACTGTTGACAATTTGTGCTGGGAGAGAATTCCAAACATTTACGATTCTATTGAAGAAAAAGTGCTTCGCTTCGTTTGATCTAAAGCGCTTACTAAGGAGGAGGAGGAAGAGGAGGATGAGGGAGAGGGGCAGAGGGAGGAGGAGAATACTAGTGGTGGCAGTCCTTAATTAAGATCTACACTGCTGTAGAAGATAGACAGAGAGAAGGGGGAGTGGAATACAGTGATTTCATTGGACGACAGGGAGGGAGGAAGGGAGGGAGGGACGGAGAGAGGGAGAGAGGGAGAGAGGGAGGGAGGGAGGGAGGGAGGGAGGGAGGGAGGGAGGGAGGGAGGGAGAGAGGGAGGCACGACAAGACCAGTGACGAAGAATTAATAGTTACTCTGAATAACACGAGGTCCACTCAGTAGTATATGTCGGGCAGCGGAGGAGAAGAGGAAACAATCTAATCGAACATATAGGAATTGCAGAATAATTATATAACATTTCATAAATTTGTAGATATGACAAAACAATTAGATATTACTAGTATCATTTTTATAACTGTTACTTTCATTATCATTATGATTTAATATTATCATCAATGCTATTATTATCATTAACATTATCGTTGTTATTATTATTATTGTTATTATTACCATTATTGTAATTATTATTATTATTATTATTATTATTATTATTATTATTATTATTATTATTATATTTATTATTAAAAGAAAGAAAGATCATTAGAAGGAAGCACATGTATATCCTCCTCCTCCTCCTCCTCCTCCTCCTCCTCCTCCTCCTCCTCCTCCTCCTCCTCCTCCTCCTCCTCCTCCTCCTCCTCCTCTCCTCCTCCTCCCTCCTCCTCCATCTCCTCCTTCTCCATCTCCTCCTTCTCCATCTCCTCCTTCTCCATCTCCTCCATCTCCTGCTCCCCCATCTCCTTATCCTCCTCTTCCTCCTTTTCTTGCTTCTGCTTTTGCTCTTGCTCTTGCTCTAGCTCTTCCTTTTCCTCTTCCTCTTCCTCTTCCTCTTCCTCCTCCTCCTCTCGTCACTATCAATTAATCAGGGAGTTGGCACACCCTTGGGCCAGGCCATAAGCCCTTCATTATTTTTCGATCAAAAATTTGGCCTAAAAAATGAAGAAGCTATATTTGAAAAAAATGTATATATGATAGAATTAAGAAGCATCCCCTTTCCCTCCACCCCTCGCTAACATCAGCCAGGTCCAAGGATTCAATTAATAAGATATTGATCATATAATCTCCTCCCAAGTCAGTCACAACGCGCGCTCCAGCCAGTAAGACACTCTCCGTATATCTTAGTAGTCTTGTATCTCAAAAACGCAGCAGATTATTGGTCACACACTGGCTGCAGGGAATCACTCCTACTGGTAAGGCTTGCTAAGTTATTATTTTCTTTTAATACAATACGTATATACCTTTCCCTCAAAACCTATTTCTTTGGTACTTAGTGACTAATATTCTCTCTCTCTCTCTCTCTCTCTCTCTCTCTCTATATATATATATATATATATATATATATATATATATATATATATATATATATATATATATATATATATATTTTTTTTTTTTTTTATATATATATATATATATATATATATATATATATATATATATATTTTTTTTTTTTTTTTTTTTTTAATTTATTTATTTTTTTTTTTTTTGTGTGTGTGTATTTACAAATGCAAAATATGATATATTTTACTTATTCAGGTAACAACTTTTCTTTTCTTCTCGCACCTCACATTCGTTAACCCTTTTCTGTTCAACTTCTGATTTATCTCTACATTGTTTCCATTATATATTTTCCTTAAACGTTACTTTATTACCAGCGTTGTGACTTTCCTCTCAATCCGCCTCTTCAATCTCATATTTCCTTTCCACCTCTCTACCGCGCTCCTCCCTCTCTCTGGACCCTCGTACTTTCCTCCCTTTCTTCACCTTCCTCTAATCCCTGGCCTTCGTCTCTGCCTCATCTCCTTCCCTGCTCCCAGTCACCTGCCAAAGAGGATTACGTCCAACAAATTCATTATGACTCGCGATGGTGCAGTGAGGCTGGACAGGACATGCCTTACCGCCTCTCCATGATATTACTGCAACCACGAAAAGGGAAGCTAATGACGGCCTTTCCGGTGCCAAGAAGGAAATCTGGAAACATTGCTGATGCTGAAGCCTCCTCCTTCTCTTCCTACTCCTCCTCCTCTCTTCACATAGGCACCGAAACGAATTTCAGTTTCTGTTATACTTCGTGAATGTATTTATGTTTTAGAAATCTACACGAGAAAATGAGGGACTATATCGAGTGATGGAATACACTTTCTATAAATGTTGAGACTTGAGACGCACCAGACGAGGTGTGTATAGCAAGAAGACACTTACGCTCGACAGAATCTGTATTTACATGACTTATTTGCTATATCTGACAGTTAAAACATTTCCTATCGTCAAAAATGTTATAAAAAAAAATTAATGACTAATAAAACCTCATAAATTAACAAACACTACGAGGAGGAGAAAAAGGAGGAAGAGGAGGAGGAATAGGAAGAAGAGGAGGAGGAGAAGGAAGAACACATGGTAAGGAGGGGAGGTCAGAACACCCTGCACGAGGAAGAAAAAATGAAGAGACGGAGGAGGGAGGGAGGAAAGAGGTATTGGCGGGTTGAATATTGAAGGCGAATTTTATGGGAGAGTAACGACGTAGCGGCGGGGAGCGTGGGTCTACAAAGGCGGCCAGGCAGGGACAGAGGCACACCAACATAAAAATCACTCCTTCACAGCAGGTGCAAATAGTTTGACGTGAAGCCTACGGACATGACTCGCCTTATCCTGTGCAGAGCGGAGACACACTCACTGCACTGGGTCTCTGAAGGAACAACAAAGATTCATGGCTTGAAACCAGTGGTTGCTGGGGGGAGAAACAGCACATGCATCACGTAAGCAAGGGTCATATACCTTCAGTGTTTACTTCACCTGAATTGCCTTGTCTA
>JAXIVD010010037.1:5000-7500 GCA_036785275.1 Cancer borealis
CTCCTAACATCGTACCTCGGGCACCTCTTCCAGGTGCTGCAACCTCTCCTCAAGGAGCAGCACACTGTTCTGCTCCCAGTTCTCCGCGGAGACTACAGGATCTGAGCCAAGAACCTCGGTGGCCTCCTCTGCCCGACAGAAAAACAAAACTAAAGATGCCACCTTCCTGGCAGAACTAAAACAACCCACCTGGTTCTTTTTACAAAAGTAGGGCTTCAGCATATTGACATGGCAAAACTGAGCTCTCTTACGCCGCTCAGGAGTGGCCACCAAGTAGTCCAAGTCCCCCACCTTCTTCTAAATTACATAAGGGCCACATTAACGGGCCACAAGCGGCTGCCTTTGTAAAGGAAGCAACACCAACACCTCCTCCCCTGGTGCAAAGCTACGATACTTAGCCTTCTGGTCGTAGTATCCCTTCATTTTCTTCTGCGCTGCTCCAGGATGGTGCTGAGCCACCTCCAGCGCATTCACCAGTCGTTCCCGAGTCCTTAACACGCTCTTCAGGAGCGATTCCGGGCGATCAGAGTGGGGATTACATTAGGCTTCTCTCACTAAGTCCAATGGACCGCGCACCCGGTGCCCAAACACCAACTGATTTGGGGAAAACCCTAAGGAATCGGTAGGAGCTTCCCTCACAGCAAACAAGACATAGGTAACAGCCTCGTCCCAGTCTTTCTCACGTTCCATGCAGAACGCCCGGAGCATCGTCTTCAGTGTCTGGTGGTGTCTCTCTAACGCTCACTGCGACTGGGGATAATAACCACTGGAAAGAACGTGTTTGATCTCCCACTCGGTCATAGTCTTCTCGAACAACTTCGAGGTGAAGTTGGTCCCTCGATCTGACTGAATATCGGGAGGCAAACCAAAATGGGTAAAGAAGTTGAGGAGGGCCTTGAGCACAACTCGTGCGTGGATGCTCCTCACCGGTATGGCTTCTGGATACTGGGTAGCTACGTCCATAATGGTCAGTAAGTACTTATGACCGGCATTAGTAGTAGGGAGGGGCCCCACCATGTCAATCAGGACCCTGGTGAAAGGAGGATCCACAGCGGGAATAGGATGCAGGGGTGCATCACGGGGAGTTTGGTTAGGTTTGCCCACCATCTGACAGGTGTGACAACTCTTCAGCAACTCCGTAATATCTCCGGCCATGCCAGGCCACCAGAAGTTGCCCCGCAGGCGGGCGAGAGTTTTGTGGACACCCAGGTGTCCAGCCATAGGTACCTCATGTGCCAACAGCACCAGGGCCTCCCTCAACTCCCAAGGCAATACCACCTGTAGTACTTCGCTTCCGTCACTCTCCTTCGATCTGCGGTGTAACACCCCGCTCTGCAGCAGAAATTCCTCTACTCCCTTTATCTCTTTTCCCACCTTGGCAAAACAGGGGGCCAAGTCGGGGTCCCCTTGCTGTCCCTTGATGAGCAACGCCGGCTCAATGAAAATGAGGTCGGGTGGGACCACAGGATCTGTCGGAAGGGGTGGTGCCGACACCCTGGTTCCGTCCCGGGGCCTGAGGCGTGGCGTGGACTCATCCACCACGACCTCATCGGCTGAAGTAGGTGGGCTCTCCAGGTGGGCCTCACCCGTCAAACAGTCACCTGACAAGGGAACAGCCTGTTCCCTGCCTCCGGTACACTCCGCAGGGGTGGGAGCCTCCAACTCCCCCGCAGAGTTCGAAGAGTCCCCTCCCACGGAGGTGACCCCCAACAAACTATCCGACATACCAGGCTGAGGGCCGGACTGAGTACCGAGACCCACAGCCTCACAACCAGGAAACACCACCGCGTGGGTGCTTCCTCTGAGATGCCCCGCAGGGTGAGGAATACCAGCACAAGACTCCTCTACCCTCAACACTCCTTCCTCATCCTCGGCGACAACTTCTGCCGAGTCAGGTGCTTCTATGGGTGGCTCCGCACTACGGCAGTCAGCCCCCACACCTTGACTCACTGGAGAACCCGGCTCTGGCTCATCCAGTTCAGAAATACTGCACTCTTTTGACGGTGACTCTGCAGTATCACAGTCAGCCCCTAGAGTAGCAGCCGGTGCCAACCGTCTAGCCTGAGACCGGGTGACAACCCCAACAACTTTCTCCTCACTGCCCTCCAACACCGGTGACCCTGCCTCCTTGCAGTCGGCCCCAAGAGCGGCAGCTTCTTCCTCACCACTGTTCTCCCTTTCTGGTTGCCCTGCTCTGTCGCAGTCAGCTCCAGGAGCAACAGCCTGCATCACCCTCTCGGTCTGCGACCGGGTGACAACAGCAACAGGGTCGGGCACACTATGCCCCGACTGCTCAGAGGCCTCACCTCCCGTAGGGGTGGGCATCCAAACTCTCCCACCGGCAAAGTCATTCCCTAGCAGGAAATCAACACCTGCCACAGACAGTTGTTCAGCTACTGCCACTTGAGCCGTAGTGGTGATCAGTGGGCACGACAGCTTCACCTCAGCCGTCACAAATTTCTCGACAGCGTTGAGGCCCCTACACAACGCTGCCTTCGAA
>JAXIVD010010038.1:7500-14176 GCA_036785275.1 Cancer borealis
GTGTGTGTGTGTGTGTGTGTGTGTGTGTGTGTGTGTGTGTGTGTGTGTGTGTGTGTGTGTGTGTGTGTGTGTGTGTGTGTGTGTGTGTGTGTGTGTGTGTGTGTGTGTGTGTGTGTGTGTGTGTGTGTGTGTGTGTGTGTGTGTGTGTGTGTGTGTGTGTGTGTGTGTGTGTGTGTGTGTGTGTGTGTGTGTGTGTGTGTGTGTGTGTGTGTGTGTGTGTGTGTGTGTGTGTGTGTGTGTGTGTGTGTGTGTGTGTGTGTGTGTGTGTGTGTGTGTGTGTGTGTGTGTGTGTGTGTGTGTGTGTGTGTGTGTGTGTGTGTGTGTGTGTGTGTGTGTGTGTGTGTGTGTGTGTGTGTGTGTGTGTGTGTGTGTGTGTGTGTGTGTGTGTGTGTGTGTGTGTGTGTGTGTGTGTGTGTGTGTGTGTGTGTGTGTGTGTGTGTGTGTGTGTGTGTGTGTGTGTGTGTGTGTGTGTGTGTGTGTGTGTGTGTGTGTGTGTGTGTGTGTGTGTGTGTGTGTGTGTGTGTGTGTGTGTGTGTGTGTGTGTGTGTGTGTGTGTGTGTGTGTGTGTGTGTGTGTGTGTGTGTGTGTGTGTGTGTGTGTGTGTGTGTGTGTGTGTGTGTGTGTGTGTGTGTGTGTGTGTGTGTGTGTGTGTGTGTGTGTGTGTGTGTGTGTGTGTGTGTGTGTGTGTGTGTGTGTGTGTGTGTGTGTGTGTGTGTGTGTGTGTGTGTGTGTGTGTGTGTGTGTGTGTGTGTGTGTGTGTGTGTGTGTGTGTGTGTGTGTGTGTGTGTGTGTGTGTGTGTGTGTGTGTGTGTGTGTGTGTGTGTGTGTGTGTGTGTGTGTGTGTGTGTGTGTGTGTGTGTGTGTGTGTGTGTGTGTGTGTGTGTGTGTGTGTGTGTGTGTGTGTGTGTGTGTGTGTGTGTGTGTGTGTGTGTGTGTGTGTGTGTGTGTGTGTGTGTGTGTGTGTGTGTGTGTGTGTGTGTGTGTGTGTGTGTGTGTGTGTGTGTGTGTGTGTGTGTGTGTGTGTGTGTGTGTGTGTGTGTGTGTGTGTGTGTGTGTGTGTGTGTGTGTGTGTGTGTGTGTGGTTTTTTTTTTTTTGACCTGTACTTGTAGGCGGGCGTGGGCATGTGACCGCATCTGGGTGTCTATTTGTGAGTCGGTGAAAATAATTAAACAAGGCATGAAGGACAAACAGCATGCGAACACTTTTAACTTGACACACACACACACACTCACACACACACACACACACACACACACACACACACACAGACACACACACACACACACACACACACACACACACACACACACACACACACACACACACACACACACACACACACACACACACACACACACACACACACACACACACACACACACACACCATTCAGTCCACGGGGTGGTGCTGCTGCCACTATACTAAAAAAGAAACTTCAAAAAAAGAAAAAGTAGTTGAGGTGGTGTTTTTAGTTTATCGTTGTGCCATATTTGTCAATAGTTAACATGGAAGTTAACAACTTGCTTAACAATGAACTACCTTTTCTTAACTTAAGTGATGACTCATTTCATTCATTTCTTTCAATTCCCACACTTTTCAACGCAGTTATTCACAGTGACTTTGAATTTGATACTTTTAATATAGATGATTGTAAATATAACAAGGACTTAGATGTAAATGAATTCTAACTGCGCAATAGATCTACAACTGTTCCCAAAACAGAATATATTTTTCTTGATAACATTTCATATCTAAAAAGGAACACTTTAACAATATCTAATATGAACATTAGATCCCTACCAAAAAATCTTCAGTGTTTTAGGGATTTTATTTTGGATATTTCTCACATTAATTTCAGTGTTCTTGGTTATACTGAAACTAGACTTGAGCCTCACCTCTCCTCTCTGTATGAACTCACTGGTTATTTCTTATATGCAAATTCTAGAAATACGCACGGTGGTGGTGTCGCTCTTTATGTCTCAACGGATTATGAATCAACTGTGATGAACCAATTTACTCTCTCAGATCCCTCAATTGAATCAATAGGTGTTGAATCCATTATGACAGGAAAGAGTGTTTAATTTTGTGCATTTATAGACCTCCTAGTGATAATTTCAATAGTTTTATAACAGGTTTGTCTGGTATTCTTTCTTCAATGTGTGATATGAAATACGGAGGTGTTTATATATTTGGGGATTTTGATTTAGATTTAATGAAAACTAACGATAACAATGTTTTTGAATTTATCAACTTAATGTATTCTTTTTCACTATTCCCATTTATAACCAAACCAACACGAGTCACCCACACCTCAGCCACCCTCATTGATCATCTGGTCGACACAAATTGAAGAAAACGTTGGAAACTATATTATTCAGACTGACATCACTGACCACTTTCCCACAGTCTCACAATTTTCACTTGAATACCCTAAACCAGAAACACAGCCAGAAACACAGTTCATATATAAAAGGAATATTACAGCTAACTCCTTGGACCATTTTAAAGATGACCTTGCTCTTTTGGATTGGAATCAGGTTCTAAGCTCTACTAATTCCAACGAGGCGTATACTCTATTTTATAATGAATTTCATAAACTTTTCCAAAAACATTTCCCTTTAAAGAAAACTCGACTGGATAAGAAAAGTGAAATAAATCCACATATTACCCCAGCATTGAAAACAAGTATAAAAGAGAGAAATAGATTGGAAAGACTTGCTAAAAAATGGCCATTAACTTATAGAGTAACCTACAAACAGTACAAAAATAAGCTTACCTCGATCCTGCTCTCAGCTAAAAATATTTACTATAAAAATCAGTTAAAAGATAACCAAGGCAACCCCAAAAAACATTGGAACACTCTAAACACACTTCTGGGTAGAACAAGTTGTTTAAGTAACCAAACAATTAAATTTGATCCATCCTGTACAGACATCCCAACAAAAGTTAATGAACATTTCTTAAAAGATATTCCAGGAAGGAATTATGCTAATAATGAATATTTGAAATACCTTAATAATTCACCAAGTTTTTCCATGTATCTGACCCCCACCAACATAACTGAAGTTGAAAGAAATTTGAGCTTGCTTAAATCATTTACACCAGGTTATGATGATATATCTCCTAAAATACTAAAAAATTCTTCTTCTTTGATATCATATCCTTTAACTCATATTATTAACCTTTCATTAAAAACTGGTGATTTCCCTGATCAATTAAAAATTGCAAAAGTAATTCCTCTATTCAAATCTGGTGACAGAAATTGTATTGATAACTTATCGTCCTATTTCCATTCTTCCTGCATTTAGCAAAGTTTTTGAAAAGATTATTTCCTCTCGTCTTATTAACTATCTTGAAAAAAAACAATCTATTAACGGAACACCAACACGATTTTAGGGCACAACGATTCACTGAGTCTGCTGGATTACAATTTGTAAATAATGTGTATAGAAATTTGGAAGATAAACTACATGTTGCAGGCATATTTATTGATTTATCCAAAGCTTTTGATACCCTAGACCATAAAATTTTACTACATAAATTAGAATATTTAGGTATAAGAGGTGTTTCATTAAAGCTGTTTAGGAGTTATCTTCATGCCAGAAAACAAACTGTATATTGTAACCAAAATTACTCTCCACTACAATCCATAGTGAAAGGTGTACCACAAGGATCAGTCTTAGGTCCGTTATTTTTTCTTATGTATATCAATGATTTTATAAATGCTAGACAAAATTTAAGTTTCTGATGTATGGTGATGATACAACTCTCCTGATTAGTGATAAAAACCTACATTCTCTTCATAGAAATTTAATGTCAGAACTACAAAAAGTAAAATTATGGGTCCAAGCAAATAAGTTAAAAATGAACATTTCTAAAACAAATTTAATTTTGTTTCAAAACAGGTCTACAAAAAACTCTGTCCCTCCAGTCTTTTTAGATGAAGAAATGATAAAACAAGTCAGTCATGCAAAATTTCTTGGAGTTATTATTGACGAAAATCTAAACTGGAAAACTCATATAGATAAAATTTGCTTTAAAGTATCTAAATTAAATGGTATCCTATACAAAATTCGCCATAACCTAACCACAGAGTCAATGATCAGCATATACTATACTTTATGTTATCCACACCTTATATACTGTGTTCCCATATGGGCAAGTACGTGGCCTTCTTTCACTAAGAAATTATCTATAGCTCAAAACAAAATTTTTCGGTGTATATTTTTCTTGAAAAAGTTTGAATCAACAAATCAAATATTTATTGATAAGAATATTCTAAAATTTCCCTGTATACATAAATATTTTACATTGTTACTGATTTTTAAAAGTCAAGGAAAAAATTCAATATTTAATTTAATCGATAATAATATTAATACAAGAAACAACAACATCAACATTGTTTATCCAACATTTAGAACAATTTTGTATTAGAAATAGTGTTATCAGTTTTGGTCCTAAAATCTTTAATAGTATGCCTCTTGATATAAAAATTCTACTTACAACAGCCAATATCTATAGGTTCAAGCCAGAAGTAAGAAAATTTTTACTATTTCAACAAAATGTGTGATTGTCAACAATAATGATGGTGAAATGGTAGATATTAATGTACAGTAGTTGTAGTTATGCATGTGCATTATACTAAGTTTTATATTCTTGTAGTAAAATCTTAGTTCAGTGTCCATGACCATTAACTCATTGTATAATAAATAATTGTCCGTCAGGGAGCTCAGCTCGACGGACCGTATGCTAGTTAACTGTATGTACTTGTATTGCAAATATTGTCATCTTTCCTAGCAATAAAAATTTACTTACTTACTTACTTACTTACTTACTTACATACACACACACACACATACACACATACACACACACACACACACACACACACACACACACACACACACACACACACACACACACACACACATCATCTCTCACAGCTTGCGGCGCTTCTTAACACACTTTATGTTTTTTATGTTTTTTTTTCCAGACAACAAATGGTCGAGTGAGTAATTAAGTGATCACGTTATGTTATGTTTCTATGGCAACCAACATGTTAGGTATTTGCATATACAACAACGCAGACGAAGGAGTGATTTATTCTTGGTGTGTTTTTTTTTTTGCAATTGTTTTGTGAGGCAAGTTTGAGCAAAGGTTTTTTCTATTATAATACTACCAGTTTACGGATACATTTTTGAAACATCAACAAATAGTTTTAGTCAGAAGTAAGTGTAAATACCTTTCATCCTATTCTAAAAATGCATTGGTCTTAATATTTCCTTCCCTCCTTCCTTACTTTTTCTTTATCAGATCAACACATTTATATCAATCATTTCCTGCCACACCAACAGACCCTCAGCCGCAGAGTCACAGGGAAACACACACACACACACACACACACACACACACACACACACACACACACACACACACACACACACACACACACACACACACACATCCTTCATGCCACTCCTTGATGCCCACCTCAGCCGTGACTCACTTCACCTGCCCACATGCCCTTCCCTTTGTTTACCTTCCTGCTTCCTTCCCTTCACGACCACAAGAATATTAAGAGTGAAATATGTGTCTGGGTTCATACAGTGTATTCTCCGCCTCACATGATACACTGTTATGTTTTGTTTTTATCTCTTTCTTTTGTATTGTTGTTATTGTTGTTATTATTATTATTATTACTATTTCATTATTATTATTATTACCATCATCCTTCCCACTCTCCCATACTTCCTTCTTCTATTCCTTTCTTGTCTCCTTTACTGTTATGCTTGTTATTCTAATGTGATCTTCCACTTATGTGTTTGCCTTTACATATTCACCTGTTGAAGTGCTTACATATCAATTACTTGTCTATTTTAATTGTTGTTACTGTTTGTTCACTCAGGCATCCATTGCATGTACTCCTGTTTATGGGGCAGTGGTAAACACTTAGTATTCTTGCACCTTGCTAGACAGATGTGTTGTGGGGGGAGGGGGGGAGGGGCGAGGTGTTCTCTTGGTGGGGCGTGTTAGGGGAGAGGACGAGGTGTTCTCTTGGTGGGGTAGACTCTTCAGGTTGTCCTCGAGTAGAGTAAGCACCCACACGTCACCCTGATATACTACCTTGGAGTACGACTTCAGTCACGTGGAGAAAGGGAGGGAATATAGGTTTTCAGAAGGAACTAAAGAGTCAATAAGATGAAGTACAAGAACAAACATGGAACTAAAGAAGATATGGAAGTGAATGTACATGTATATTCTTCTTACAAACACACAAACGAAAATAAATAATAATAAAAAAGTATACACGTCACAGACTCAGATGTATATATTGATTCTATTTTAATGTATAATGTTCTTAATTGATCTTATTTTATGTTGCAATTTTGTGATGGACCAAAAGTGTCATTGTTCCATTTCAAATTGATAATAGTGTATTCTGTTGTGGTAAATAAAATAATAATAATAATAATAATAATAATAATAATAATAATAATAATAATAGTATGTGGACAGAACCAAACCACAACCACAACCACTGTCCTGTCTGTCCACACCCCCTGCAGGCGTCCCTCTCAGTGGCCTTGATAAACACTGTGTTGCCCTGGTGACGGTGACACTTTACTTCCTTCTTCCTGTCTACACTCAACAACCGCGTCTCAGCACACGACACCA
>JAXIVD010010039.1:7500-12500 GCA_036785275.1 Cancer borealis
GAAAGAAGATTGAGGTTAGTGGTAAAAAGAGTGAGGTTACTGGAAAGAAGACTGAGGTTTCTGGAAAGAAGAGTGAGGTTTTTGGAAACAAGAATAAAGCCATTGGTAACAAGATTGCAGTTAATGGAAACAAGAATGAAACTTCTAGAAACAAGAGTGAAGCTGCTGGAAACAAGAGTGAAGCTGTTGGAAACAAGAGTGAAGCTGCTGGAAACAAGAGTGAAGCTGCTGGAAACAAGAGTGAAGCTGCTGGAAACAAGAGTGAAGCTGCTGGAAACAAGAGTGAAGCTGCTGGAAACAAGAGTGAAGCTGCTGGAAACAAGAGTGAAGCTGCTGGAAACAAGAGTGAAACTTCTGTAAACAAGAGTGAGGTTCCAGAACACCTTGACGTTCGCTGGACCCTTAGGATGCCTCAGGAGTACCAACGACAATTACTGGGTGACAACGAGCGTCTCCTCGTCACCCTCCGGCAGCAGCACCAGCTGGACGTTGTGTACGACCTTAAAAGTGGCAAGATGGTCTTCCAAGGCACGAAGGACAAAGTCAAGTGTTGCCACGAGCAGGTCAGGAACATGATCCAGGCGTGGCGGATACAGAACGAACAGCATTAAGGAAATATACAAGTGTTCAATGGCATAACTTGAGCCTCGCAGGAAATTAATGTTTTTTTTACAGTAAACTTAAAGATGTAAATATTGCGTCACGAAATGTAGTTATGTAATGTATTTTTTTGTATTTGTTGTTGATAAATAAAAGCAAACAAATTCAATGGTTGATTTTCATTTAATAAACCGAATATGATATCATTTTTGTATTATATATAAAACCTTTAACTAATATATCAGAATAATATCTTGAAATAATGTGTTGTGTTTATGTGTAAATTCCTCCTCTTCATCTTCCTCTTCCTCTTCCTTTTCCTCCTGACTTATGTTGAAAAAGAAAAAGAAAAAAACAACAACTAGCAATCAGGAGAGAGACTGACAGGTCGAGGCTGATGTTGCAATATTCTGTGTGTTGCGCATGTTGCAGTGAAATGTTGATGCAATACAGTGTTAAAGTAGTAGTAGTAGTAGTAGTAGTAGTAGTAGTAGTAGTAGTAGTAGTAGTAGTAGTAGCAGTAGCAGTAGTAGTAGTAGTAAGAAGGGGACGGAAGAGGAAGGTGAGGAAAAAGCAAAATTCTCTCCACTCTATAAATAAATAAACAAATAAATAAATAAATAAATAAATAAGTATAGACATACTAAAAAAACAATACAAATGAAGGATAAAAATCATTAAGAAAAAGAAAAAAAAATCTTTATATACTTTTTTCCTTCCTTATTTATTTTCTTTCTTTCTTTCATTCTTTACAGTAAACCATAAAAAATGTTGCCAATCAAGACAAAATGAGAATATCGAAAAGCACTCTCTCTCTCTCTCTCTCTCTCTCTCTCTCTCTCTCTCTCTCTCTCTCTCTCTCTCTCTCTCTCTCTCTCTCTCTCTCTCTCTCTCTCTCTCTCTCAGATTCTAATCCTCATCTTTCTCCTTCTTCAGTATTTGACGCCGCCTCCTCCTCCTCCTCTTCCTCTTCTTCCTCCTCCTCCTCCTCCTCTCTTCTAACCTTCCTTCATCATATCCTCTTCTTTTCTTTCCTTTTGTTTTCTTCCTCTTATTACTTTCGATCTTTTAGCCTCTCTCTCTCTCTCTCTCTCTCTCTCTCTCTCTCTCTCTCTCTCTCTCTCTCTCTCTCTCTCTCTCTCTCCTTTCTCAATCTATGTATTTGACCAAGAGAGCGAGAGAGAGAGAGAGAGAGAGAGAGAGAGAGAGAGAGAGAGAGAGAGAGAGAGAGAGAGAGAGAGAGAGAGAGAGAGAGAGAGAGAGAGAGAGGTTATGAATCCTTCCTAATTACGGATTCTCAACAAATAAGGCAGAAGGTTCACCCGGAATGTTTACTTATTCAGAAACACACACACACACACACACACACACACACACACACACACACACACACACACACACACACACACACACACATTCTTTTGATTATTTTTCTCCCTTTTTCTTTCCATCCCCCTCTTGTATCTATCTTTCCTCCTACTTTACAATAATTTTCCTCCTCCTCCTCCTCCTCCTCTTCCATTTTCCTCCACCGTACTTTTTCTCTCCATGGTTCCTTACTTCCTTCCATCTACTCCTTTGAATTATTATTCCTACCTAAAGTGGTAGAAAGCCGTTCCCCCCCTCCTCCTCCTCCTCCTCCTCCTCCTCCTCCTCCTATTTCCTACCTCCTTCCCTCTATTGATTTACTCCTGTACCTGAGAAACTATAGGCAGAGAGAGAGAGAGAGAGAGAGAGAGAGAGAGAGAGAGAGAGAGAGAGAGAGAGAGAGAGAGAGAGAGAGAGAGAGAGAGAGAGAGAGAAAGAGAAAGAGAAAGAGACAGAGAGAGAGAGAAAAAAAAATAGAAGGACGAGGTAAAAACCTAACACTCACTGAGCAAGACTAAAGTAATTTGCATGTGTATGTGTATGTGCATGTGTGTGTGTGGAAGGTGAGTTATAGAAAACACACACACACACACACACACACACACACACACACACACACACGATCAAAATGAAAGTGTCTAGTACAGCAGCAACGCATAATATTCTTTCATTACAAAAAACAATATAAACTCCATTCTATTCCAATATCACAAATAGGTTCAGAATCGCTTTATAGCCAGTCCCTAACCAGTAATAACTTCAGTGTGTGTGTGTGTGTGTGTGTGTGTGTGTGTGTGTGTGTGTGTGTGTGTGTGTGTGTGTGTGTGTGTGTGTGTGTGTGTGTGTGTGTAAAAATACGAAAGAAATTGAGTTAACTACTTTCTCCACACTAGAATATTTTCCATCACACACACACACACACACACACACACACACACACACACACACACACACACACACACACACGTGGTGCAGGTGTTGCCTAAACCAAGAGACGCACACCTGTTGGGAAGTAAAATATGGTCCGCAGAATTAATTACCACACTCATGAGGCGCCTTCTACCTGTCCGTCTCAATACAAGTGCAATATGTGTGTGTGTGTGTGTGTGTGTGTGTGTGTGTGTGTGTGTGTGTGTGTGTGTGTGTGTGTGTGTGTGTGTGTGTGTGTGTGTGTGTGTGTTACTATGGCACTCTCTGATGGTGTGTGTTACGTGACTCTATGCACTCACTCACTCACTCACTCACTCACTCACTCACTCACTCACTCACTCACTCACTCACTCACTCACTCACTTACTCACTCATCCATGTTTTGTTTATCATTCAGAAGTCTATGTGTCGTGTATGTATTAGATTTTTTTTTTTTTTTGCTTTCGTATATTTTCATGTTTTTGTTTTTTTCTTTATTATTATTATTATTATTATTATTATTATCAGTATTATTATTATTATCATCATAATTTTCGTTATTATGCACATTACCATAACTTACCTTTCACAAATATGTTCCACAAGGGCAATAAAAGCTGCTTGTATCAAAGCATTTACAGAAATGAATAAGTCGTAAAATTATGAACACACACACACGCATACGCACACCCACCCACCCACCCACCCACACACACACACACACACACACACACACACACACCACCCACACACACACACACATACACGTCATGCAAGTTGCTGCAATGAGCCAGGGGTGAGAGAGGAGGAGGGAGGAGGAGGAGGAGGAGGAGGAGGAGGAGGAGGAGGAGGAGGAGGAGGAGGAGGAGGAGGAGGAGGAGGAGGAGGAGGAGGAGGAGGAGGAAGAGGATTACAAAGGATTTCATCGGAAGAACATATACCACGTGTAGATGATCAAGATAGAATAGAAGAAGGCTCCTCCCCACCCACCCTCCCTCCTGCACCGTGCCACCAGGACACAGTTAGAAGGGAACAACACGTACTTTATAGAAAACGATGACAGGGAAATTATACAGTCAATAATTAGACTATAGGGGGATACTATGCTATACTAGACCACTACTATTACTGTATGGGAGACTAATTTGTATATAGTATAATAAGGTGCTACTGATATACTAATTCACGTACACATAATTAAAGAAACCCATTAGGAGGAGAAGGAGGAGGAGGAGGAGGAGGAGGAGGAGGAGGAGGAGGAGGATATAGAAAATGAAGTGAAAAGAGTGAGAGAAAAAAGTGTGTGGAAGGAAAGAGTTATGTGGTCGGTATATTCACTCCTCCCTCCTTCCCTCCCTCCCTCCCTCCTCCCACCTCCCCTCCCCAAATTATTGATCTCCTTCCCCTACCTTATTCCCTCCCTCCTTCCTCCTCCTCCTCCTCTCCCTTTGTCTCATCCTCACATTAACCCCTTCCCCTTCTCTCCCCTCCCACCTCCCCTCCCCCTTCCCCTTATCTTATCAGGACACCATAAATCCGCAGTCACGCGCCACCCTCCCGTCTTAATCCCCTTTCTAATTACTTCATAAATCCTCCCTTCACAGGTTAATCCCTTCGAGTCCCCAGGTGAATCCCCCTCCTCCCCTTTTCCCCCCCCCCATCTCCACAACTGTCTGTATGTATGTATGTCTGTGTCTGTCTGTCTGTCTGTCTGTCTGTCTCTCTCTCTCTCTCTCTCTCTCTCTCTCTCTCTCTCTCTCTCTCTAATTAATGATCCATCACGAACAATAAATAACGGAACAAAACTAAGGTACAAACAAACAAAACTAAGTGGCACTCAATGTGCGTGTGTGTGTGTGTGTGTGTGACCAAACTTTCATCTTCCGTCATGCAGTGAAATACAAAAAATTATCTCTTTTCAACACTGACTGATTGACTGACTGACTGACTGACTGACTGAATGACTGACTGACTGGTTGTTAGACTGCATTGCTTCTACCTGTGTTTACTTCTAATTGAGTTTCGTTTTCTTTTCGTATAAGTTAAGGACAGACTACTTAGTTTATACCCTGAGATTTTTGTGTGGTCTGAATCTTTATGTAATTTGATGTAATTCTCTCTGT